>VUQK01015650.1:0-11018 GCA_015106715.1 Bujurquina vittata
CACAGTCATAGTAAAACCATGATTGCCTGACTGTTCACGGACGAGTCACTAAAATCTATAAATACATCTGCCCATTCAGGCTGCAACGATGACACATATAAAATTTAATTCCAGAAGTGGAAACTCTATACAGATGTCGTATACTGTAACTGCCTTCTAATATTACACACTGCCATGTTCTCTGTTGCTCCCTACCATCAGAAACTTGATCCGTGCTTTCTTACCTTTAGCACCTCCATGGGGACCTGTGCAGCAGGTGGTAAACTGGCCGGGACACTGACATTGATGGCAGGGGTTTGGGCTGCTGTAGTTTGCGTGTACTGGGAGGCCTGTTGCCTCTGCTGCTCCCGCCGCTCCTGCTCCTGAAGCTGCTCCCGCATCAGCTGTTGCCGCAGCAGGATGCGCGATGTCATGGCCGAGGAGCTCAGCGGGGGCTTGGATGAGCTGTGCTGGTCTGACGGGCTGCTACGGAGGGGAGAAAGGGATGATCAGAGAAGGAAAGAGAGAAGGCAGCGGGTCGATCGGAAAGATGAGGGGAAGAGAGGTGAAAAGGCAGAGAGTGCTAAAGAGGGGAGAGAGGGGTCAAATGTGGAAGGAGAGGTCAAGAAAAGCAGAAAAGGCAGGATATGGAGGGAAGGCGGATGTAATAAAAAAGCTAATGTTAGGAAGGAGAAAACTGGCTAACTTTGGTGCTGCAATAATTACTCCATTAAATGACTGGTTGACCTATTATGATAAAACACTTTATTATCAATCAATTAAAGTGCAATTTCAAAAAGGAAAAATCAGCTGTGAATTTGATGACTTTTGGAGGGCAAAAACCTGCTGGAAAGCTGCTAGGATTCTCAACGCTTTTTTACGTTTGTAGACAAAACAAAAAGAGGAACGTTTTTGTCTAAAAAGGTTGCTTCAGTTTTCCCACTCTTTTAAATTTAGATGGCTACTCCCCAGACAGAGTCCTGAGATCCTAAAATAGAGAGTCTCTGCTGAAGCAGAAGTTGTCGGGACAAAGCCTTCATCGAGTGAGTGATCCTTTTGATAAAACTCAGTAAAATGTCTGGCCAATCCAGCTGTGCAGTAATCGCACTAATTAGCCAGCAGAGTCAAACACAGCCTCGGTCTGCAGCGTGTTCACCGGGTGTTGCGCCCTCAACATACCATAAATCTCCCCTCAGCAGTGGCTATAATCTCATTGTCTGCAGCCACACCCACTGAACCCTGCACCACCAATTAGACAAAGCAAAATTTTATAACGAATATATTCAAAATCAACCAAGATATTATAAGAGCGAGACACAGACTGAAGTACTTTTAAAGACAAAAGTACTTCAATGGTTTTCAACAGCTACATTTCTTCTTAAGTTCCCTTGTGCTTCACCCGATATATGGCATCAGGTTCAGTGTTCAAAAGAATAATTCCTTCTGCTGTGTGACTTTGGGCGATTGTGTTTCCTTTCATCCCAGAAATTTCATAACTAAAGTCACTGGATCTAAAACTCTTGATTTCCACTGCCAGTGCCGGAGGCTTTGATTCTTCTTTCTTTCTTTAATCTACTTCACCGATTAAACGATCAATGGTTTGTTCCAAGAACAAATTAGTTTCAGTCCTTTTCTTTCCATTTTGCAGTATAAATGTGACATTTGAACTGATTTGGAGCTACAGGCGGATTTATTGTAACATTCTTTTTGGAGCTGGAAACAAAAAGGAAAAGCTCTGACAAAACAGGAATAATAAATGAATAATTAGTCATGTTTTGTATTCAATGCTTTTGGTTTAAATTTTTTTTGAATGAATACTGGTAATGTCATTTGACTTTTGACAGCACTATAACATATGTACACTGAATAATTTCAGTGGTGAAAAGTACAGTAACTAAGTAAATTTGCTACCAACTGGAGGCAAGTACTTACTACTCAATACTAGAGGAACTTTTTAGTGGCAAAGACAATATTACATTTATTTGACAGCTACATTTATGTTGGAGAAATTGTGACAAGATATTGCAGAAAATAAAATAACACAGTAGTATACGGTTTGAATTAAACGCACCATTTTCAGCATCAAAATTGAAGTTTACACATTATTGCATCAGTAATTATAATGCAATAATAGTCTGTATATTACACAGAGTACAGCACTTGCAGATGTGCAGAGTATCCTGCTGAATTTCTGACCACCAGGAGTCCCATTGAGCAAAATTTCTGGGTGGATCATTTGTATGGAATTGTTTGAATTTGTGATAAATGTTGATTACAACGTAAAGTGAAACTAGGTGTGATGCAACAATTTTGTGAACCTGAAATAAAAATAAAAAGTTAAGAAACAAAAAAAAGAGTAGAAACTAAAATAATGTAAATATGTACAAAAAAATGGCTTTTTCTGTAGTCCTTGTAAAGCTGCTCACACTCGTCAACACAGCCAGCCTGAGGAGGCATCGGTGTGCGCTTATTGCGACTGGGATGTTGACATAACTCTAAGTCAAATGTTTGAATTGTAATAGCCATTACAAACTTCCTAAGTCTTGCCCTTGGCAAACAGCCCACTTCTTAAAATAAAGTAAAATACTCAAACAGACCAAACTATAAAAAGATTTGTTTTAAAACAATAAAACTCAAACAGGCAACCCCATTCAGAAGGTTAACTTAACTGACCTGAAAGCAGAAATGAAAAATAAAATAACTGATGAGTCCACAACTGCTAATGTATAGTCAGCAAAGGTACAAATGCGTTTTAGAAACCTGTGAAGCGGCTAATCCTGAACTCTATTCTGCTCAAAGGCTTTACAATGTGACAAATTCCTATTTAGAGGCATCTTTGTGGATTGTTTTGTGCTACATGGTCTTCAGAAACTATGTTTATTATGAAAGCAACATTTTGCATTGAAGAAAAGATGATTTTTGCTTCTATATACTGTCACTTATAGTTCTTAGAAAGAAAATCAGAATCAGCCAAAAATCAGTATTGGCAGGTCACACTCAGCAAAAAGTCCAAAATCTGAACTGGCCAAGAAAAGCAAAGCATCTCTATTTATAAGCTCTTTGCACTTTATTAATAAAGTCATTTCAATAAAGTCATTTCCTAAGGAATGATTTATAAGGACAACCACAGTGATTCTGAACAACTGGATTGGTTTGACTGTTCTCACCGTCTTACAGTCTCAGTTTCTGCTGTCTAAGTTTGAGCTGAAGGAAACCTGTCGCAGATTTAGGGTGACGTTTGGAGTTTTAGAGCACGATAACGTGCACTACAATAAAGGAAATATGAAAAACAAACATAAAATGAAAGCACAATTGCTAAAACGAGTGCCAAAAATAAAGTTCAGAAACTCTGCTTTCATAATTGTTGGAAGCATAATTAGAATTGAATTAAAATTTCAAATCATTCCACGGTTTGAAGCATTTTAAGCTAAACATTTGATATGGAGCCCTCTAGCATTGGGGTTATTACAAACTTCACCTTAAAAAGAAAAAAAAAAAGATCCTTTTTGAGAGTTTGCTGTCTTGTAAATGTGCAAGTTCTTGTAAATTTACCATTTTGTTTCCCCTTCTGATTTAAGCCCCTTCAAGCAGCCTCATTTTCTTTTTGGGGCCTAATACACTGTTTTATGCCTCATGACTTATGCCTCATGACATATTCTTGATTATTTCATTGACTTGGGTTGGTGCATATGAATGACCAGAAACCTCTCTGCAAAGGAAGGCTGGACTTCTCCGTCTCCGTTTCTTTCTTTTGACTGTTTGTTGGCTTTTTGCCAAATAAACCCATGAAAGACATAAAAAGCTCTTTTGTCCTTTTAACTTTTTCATCTGTGTGTGCGCACACCTCCTCTTATGTTTGTGTGTATCTCAAAGGAGGAAAAAAACAAACAATGCTCGTACAGTCTTGAAGAGTCCCACCCACTCAACTCATGATTCCTCTGACTCTGCTTACTATTACGCCTTCATCATACTTCACCATTAATCAGACTGTCAGAGCTGAGACTCTGAAGCAGGACTCAGTGGCACACTAAAAACGACAAACAAACCGGAAAACACAGCCAAACACGGCATCAAGAAGGAAGCCAATCAACAATGTGGCGCGAGAAAGGTCTGCGCAGAGTCAAAACTGTGAGCTGTTGAAGGGAAATACTCTGCAATACAGAGGCACTGCAACTCTCAAACTGCTGATAACTGACTGGAGATGGATTTCGCAGACCTGATGACCTCTGAGTGACGGGAAGGAAAAACTCTACCACAACGATCTCATGGAAAAATTAACAGCATGTGAAAAAGACAGGATACCTTTTTCTGTTATTAACTTTTTGTCAAAAATCTGATATTTGTAAGCTTTTAAGTTGCTCAGTTCTTTGTGATGAGTGGCCAGTGACCAGCTGCAATTAACTGTAATAATCTGATAAATTTAGATTTTGATATGCAAAAACTGTTCAGCACAAAAAGCACAAGGAGAAATCTGCTAAGACTACTTCCCACATTTCTGTGCATGGTGCCCTTCACGTGTACATAGTGCTGAACACCATATATATAGATATATTTGAAAATAAAGCCTTAATGCATTGCAGCAATATCACAGATGCTGAGGTGCCATACTCACAGACAGTCAAATGAACAGGGTCTGTACACTTGCACTCCTACCGCCTCCATATTTGTTTGTTTTTCCCTGAAGGTGCACCACCCGCCCTTGGAGAGCAGTGAAAGTCATGCTGGTGGTGCAGCACTGAAAGTGTGTCAGAGAGGGGAGGCTCCAAGGCCCGGCCTGGAATCTCCAATCGCCACACAGAGTCCCAGGCATAGGACCAGCCCCACGAAGAGCAACAGCAAAGCAGAGAGGAACGTGCAGGCGCCCGCTGGAAACACACTGTCCATCAATGCGCTGCTTTAAAACCATGCAGATACTGTTTCACTTGGAGACATGTGTCAACACGTGTTGGGCAGATGGCGTACAACCAAGTAGGGGTCGCTGTCCTGTCAAAACTTTGTTTCTCAAAAATGTCATAAGCCAAAAGCATGCTTGCTTTCGTGAAATGACCCCGCATTTATTAGGCAAATCGAACGGGCCTGAAAGGGTTTATTTAAAGCTTAAAATATGCTGTACAATATGTTGCTTATTGCTTCCTAATTCTAATATTTGACCTTCACATTTCATAATGATAAGTTTGACGCTACTTCCCATTCATGTGCTGAGGCATAAACCTTAATCTGAACTAAAGATGTGGCCATATGAGCATGATTTTGTTATAGTTTTCATCTTGGATCCAGTTGTTTACATATTTTCTCAATAAAGGGGATTTTTCTTTGTTTACAAGTTTTCAAAAAAAAAAGAAGTAATCAAACACAAATTATTATCCTATGCAGAAAATCAAAGACACACTTTCAAGTGACTACAGCAAAAATGATAAAGAATACATGCAAATTAGGTGGGTTCTCAAGAAACCACATTAAATGTCTTCAACTTTTGTTTTTCTTGCATTTTATTCAGTGGTTTCTTATTAAATGAATAAAGGGTAGTGCTTTGAAATTGTGGGAGTAGACAATGACTTTTGCAGACTGCAGATAACTATAAAATGAGTACAATGTAAGAGCAGTGACCTTCCTGCAAACA
The DNA here is from genome assembly GCA_015106715.1 of Bujurquina vittata. Taxonomy (NCBI): domain Eukaryota; kingdom Metazoa; phylum Chordata; class Actinopteri; order Cichliformes; family Cichlidae; genus Bujurquina; species Bujurquina vittata. The sequence continues at coordinate 5,600 of VUQK01015650.1, forward strand.
AAGTGACGCTCCTGTCTCCTTTTCTTTCTGTCTGCCAAACTGCAGACTACTCGACCTCTCTGCTGGAGTACAAATCTGTGATTATGACCCTACGTGACAGTGCATTGATCTCCTCGGACTCCCGTGTTGATCAAACGTACCCAGCTTGGTGCAGCTGCCATCACTGAATTGAGTCAGTCACGAGCAGGCAAATCAGAGATAATAGAAAGCATCTGTATGCATGTCTGGACAGTCCGTTATGTGGGTTTTGTACCTAGGCAATTCAGTAAAAAAATTTTATTTGTTTAAAAAAAAAGAAACAACTGTACAAATGATTCTAATGAGGTAAATAGCTTAATCATGTAAACATGTAGGTAAACATCTCTTGTGGCTCATCGGTGTATAATAAGCCAACCTTTAGTAAAGTAGCGACTAAAACAATTGGCTACAAAATAACCACCTTTTCATTTTAAAAAAGGTCAAATTTCACACTCAAGCATCTCCCCTGAAAATGATCACTGCTGTTAGAGTACCACATCTTCAGACACGGAAACACAACAAAACAGGGTCAGCTGTAAAGTCATTCAAAGCGATAATCAGGTCCTTCTAGGTATAACTTCAGCTTGCTGGGTCTTATTTCTGCAATTAGGTTTTGTGCTCTTTGCAATTTCCCTCACTGGCCTTAAGCAGGATGGCGTGCTCTAGCTGCAGCTGCCTCTCTTTCCTGTGTGCTTTAACAAAGAGTAAGTGAAGGAAAAGTAGAGTTTCCAAGGACAGTAAGGAGGAGCCTTTCATACCTTTCCCGGTAGGCTGAATGAATGCAAAACATTTTCAAGTTCATTGAAATAACAATGATGTACAAGATTTAACAGCTTTTCATTTTGAGGCTGATTTTGTCCTCAGTTTTCCTTGAAGGTGATAACAGACAATCAACACATTCTTTCCCTGTAAACGAGCCATGCTAATGATTTACTGCTGTAAAATATGACTCAATGCACATTTTCCCACACAATAACTCTGAAAAACAACAACTACAGAACTGTGTGCTTCTTAACCAGAAGCACTTAATTTAAAAAAACTTGTGTGCATCTGTGTAGGTTTCGCCTTCAGCTGTTTAACGATGGATTGTGTGTTTTCACACACGCACGCAAGCATGCACACGCGCACACGTTTCAAGAGCCAGTATAAGCCTGTAATTACAACATTTTACTGTTGCTCATTTTAAAGAGACACTGGTTCTTCTCGCATTTTATTGAACAATAAATTGATGAAGGATTCTGCATACAAATCAATAAAGAAAAAAAAAATCTAGTTCAGGTTACAACTAGATCACACTTTCTTAACTTGTGTTAATAAGGCACACTCAAAGGCCTCTTATATTATTGCAGTTCCTGCAGGACACCAGCAGAGGCAGACAAAGATCACAAATCAGTAATAGTAAAACCACAAAAGAAAATACATTAAAAAAAAAAAAAAAAAAAAAAAATAAAAAAAAAAAAAAGAAAATAAGGAAGAAAGTTGTGGTATTGGTGGGGGGGGGGGGGGGGGTTAGAGAAATGTTATGCTTGAAAGAGCCACGTAAGTGGATGCAGAAAAATAAGCATGAATGCAGGACAGGTCATTCTGACCGCATTTTACTCCAGCCTCGACACCTGTCCATGTCACTTGAAACCCCCCATCGGTCTTTCTTAGATCATGGATGTAACTCTTTGGCATCTCTGTCTGAGACACCCTACGGGAACAAGCTGCTCTGGACACATCGTTTCATAGCTCTCAAGCTCTGACTCAGCCACTGGCTGATTGCTCTGACGTCCTTAAATGCTTATTCTATACTTCAGTTCTATTGCATAAGAGCTTAAATTAATACGTGGATGTCCCCATCACTTTACCAAATCCCATTTTCATCCACCTCATTTTTATTTACTTCCTTACCAAAATACTACTACTCATTGCCAAAATGTTCATGTGATTGTCAGACACTAATAAGGGCTGAAAAAGTACTACACTCCTTCTGTGTTTCTCTGTGTCCTTGGCATTTTTGGTTAAATTGTCTCATTCACATACAAGATCTATCATCTTTACAAACATGGCTTTAAGGAGTGTGCATTATGCCTGAGAGTATGTTCTTTTCTCAACTCATTTTTTTACATATTTACATTATTATTACATATTACATTAAGCGCCATGAGGTTCATTATAATTTCTTCTTATTTTAAACCTCTCACACCTATTCAAAAGAAGATGTTTAAGCTAACATAGTGTAAATTTTTTTGTTAATTCTGAGTCTTCTTTATTTTCAGCTTTGTGCTGTAGAATTTGAAGTGAGCTCTTATATATGTATGTATGACAGTATTAAAACTGATACAGCTGCATTTACAGCATTAAAACACTCCAAGATGGAATGATTAACACTCATAAACTTGCTACCAGTTGCAATTTTTGCTGGGAAACCTTGCGTTATACCATTCACATGGATGTCATTTTGATATCTATCACCTGCCAACATCCAGAGCAACATCTCCCATGCCAAAGAGCCTAAAGCAGAGACCCGGCTTCCAAATACTATAGATCTCAATCCAATCAGACATTTTCAGGATCCACAAAAACCCAGTTCCACAACACACATGACCAAAGGGTCTGCTACCAATGTCCAGGTTCACAACACCACAGAACACCCCCAGAGTTTTGGTGTCTATGCCCCAATGGGCCACAGCTGTGTTTAAGGCTCAAAATAACCAGGTGGTTTTAATGCTGTGGCTGAAACATATATGTATGGCACGAAAGATTAGAAGTGATAATTTTGGCTTATATTTGTTATAGAAACGCATGTTTATTGAGCAGTATACAAAGCTGATATAAAAGCTCCACTTTTGCTTGCTTGTTGTCGTCTTGCCTTGTGTCTGGTAACCCCTACAGACTGGGGACCTTTACGTGTAAGCCATTTGAGCCTTTATTCAGTCATATGGATTTATTATAAGCTTAGTTCAGAACTTAGCCTGTGCATTAGAAAGCAAAACTTCCAGCCTCAGTTTGACTGAGGGTGCAAAAAACGATCCCTCTACTCACAGTTTCTGATATAACACATTCACTGCTAAATTTATATAGCTTATTTACACTGCATAGAAGACTAGTTTCGCCGCCTGTCTCACATCTATATTAGGCACAAAAAGGCTGGCACATCGTCAGCAGCAGTCTGTGTGCTCTGTCAAACTGATACGCAGACAGCAAGAAAACAAATAGATCTACAAAACCTAAGATGACATTTTGTCACACGCAACGCTTCAAATTTAGAAACAGCTGAAGCAGCTATTAGAAGACATCAGACGATTCAGTAATCAATCAAACTAATTATATCCATTCTGCGCAACAATGTCTTATGGCGCAGTCATCGTGACTATTATTATGCTGGGTCATCCTCATGTGATAGGAAGGGGAAGTGGGATACCTTCAATCAAAGCAACTCTTCAGACAACTTCACACATTCAGGAGAAAAATGACATGAAGAAAAACAAGCTGCAGTCACCCAGAACCTGTGCTGATACTTCTCGTATACTGGGAATGGCTGCCACCGCTGCCATGCCAGCAACAAAACAACACAGCCCAGATTCAGGCTGGATGTGTAACAGCGTAATGACATTTCACTAATGAAAAAGCTGCAGACATTAGTTTAAAAAATGCAGAAGTAGGTCAAAGGCTAGGACTGTCCAAGATGAAAGTTCTTCTCCATTAACTGGTGTTTTTGATTGAATTTAGAGAAAACAAGATAAACTACAAATCTGCAAGAAAATATCAATAAAGAGGGGAAGGGAGAAAGAAAAATAAGTAACCGGGGTCGAGAAAACATCTGCAGCAAGAGCTCTGTCCAAACACAGTGGTGTACTGTCCTCTGCATGTCTCGCCCCGACAATGAGCCCATGCATTACCACCTCTACACTACGCAACAGAGAGAAGCAGACACAAAATACAAACACTCTGACAGCATTCTGTTAATAGATGCATAATCGTCATCACCACCCTAATCACCGAGGCCACGTGAAAGTGCTATAACTTCCAACTTATATTACAACCCGACAGCGTTTCATTATGAATTTAAATCACCCGCAGCGGTTATTATGACATCATAGATTACAAGAAAAAAATTGTTGACATATTTTGTTACTTCAGTTAAATGGCATCAATTACACCAGTTGAGTTTTGAGATGATTACAGATCAGTCAACTCAAGATGTAACCCTGTTTTTTTCTACAGTTGATCATGAGAAAGTGTTGGGGGGGCACACTTTCTCACAAAAAAAGCACAGCCCACCTTTCAGACCCCGTAGCTTTTGCCACACGCTTCACAAATCTGGTATCAGTTTCATCTCTAACTCTCACTAGGAAAGCAAATGGGCACACCTTGTAATGTTGACAGCAAATCTGTAATTTTGTTGCACTCTACACATCTGAATATGACAAGACACCACACTGTGCATTACTTCCAGAAAAAGAGGGAAAGGTGAAATCACACCACAGAGGTCTGACTCAGCTAGATGTCGACTGTTTCAGAGGCCTCACTGTGTCAAAGCTGAAACTAACTTAGCAAAAGTCAGTACTGCAAAGAAAGATTTGGATTTGGAGCACTTTGTCCTGTGTTTCTTAAGTATTACTGTTTCTTTGGTTGCTGATTTATTTTATTGGTGTAAAACTCTAAAGTAGTTGACTGTAATCTTGCAAAGGAGGCTACACTCCTCCACTACAAGAAGCACCAGGTTTGATTTCTTTAACCACAGCTTACCTAACGGCTAACACTTTGAAGCACACTTTTATTTGAACACTTCAGAACTGTTATTGAACAGAGTCCAGTGACATAGTAGACTTATGGCACTTAAAAGGCATATGTGGCATATTTTTTTAAACTAAATCGAAAACTCCCCATTGTGCTTTAGGAGCATCAGAATATGAGCCATCAGCACAACAGGCTGAGCATCATCTTACTAAACTCTGACCTGTCTGCTCCTCTGTAAGCTAATATTTGAAGTTGATGTTGACAAGACAACACCCATGTGTTGCATAACTTCATGTAAGCAGGATGACTATAAGGAACGACAGCTGAAACCCGGGACGAGCTTCAGTAACATCAGCGAAGAAGCGGCACACATTCACGGACTCTGGACAACACTTAAAAAAAAAGTCTGTAGCGTAATTATCAGCTTAACACCAAAAAACGCTCCAGCGTGAGAAATAACTGTCCACAGCCAAAGAACTGACCTGTTTTTCAAGGGCTGACTCTTCAATTCGTAATACGTTTTAGGCTCCTCTTGAAAATCCTCGCCAACCTCGAAGTCGGGCACTATTCCTGATTCCGACTGCATACTTGCAGATGTTAACTTTTGGAAATGTTAAACCCTTTTTTTTTTTTTTAAGAAAAACAAAACAGACGGGCGATATTTCTGCCCCGGTAC
>VUQK01015651.1:0-16362 GCA_015106715.1 Bujurquina vittata
GTGATGGTCTGGGGCTGTTTTGCTGCGTCAGGACCTGGACGACTTGCTGTGATAAATGGAACTATGAATTCTGCTGTCTACCAAGAGATCCTGAAGGAGAATGTCAGACCATCTGTTCGTGTACTCAAGCTGAAACGTACTTGGGTTCTGCAGCAGGACAATGATCCTAAACACACCAGCAAGTCCACCACTGAATGGCTGAAGACAAACAAAATGAAGACTTTGGAGTGGCCTAGCCAAAGTCCTGACCTGAAACATATTGAGATGTTGTGGTATGACCTTAAAAAGGCCGTTCAGGCTCCAAAACCCTCTAATGTAACTGAATTAGGACAATTCTGCAAAGATGAGTGGGCCAAAATTCCTCCAGAACGCTGTAAAAGCCTCATTGCAAGTTATCGCAAACGCTTGGTTACAGTTGTTGCTGCTAAGGGTGGCCCAACCCGTTATTAGGTTTAGGGGGCAATCACTTTTTCACACATGGCCATGGTGATTTGGATTTTTTTTCACCTTTACTAATAAACACCTTCATTTACAACTTGCATTTTGTGTTTACTTGTGTTGTCCTTGACTATTGTTTAAATTGGTTTGATGTTCCGAAACACTTAAGTGTGACAAACATGCAAAAAAACAGGAAATGAGGAAGGGGGCAAACACTTTTTCACACCACTGTATTTAAAAAGGAGAGATTCTGACATTCTATGTGATTTCCCAAATCAAAAACTGCACACTTTTATTTGGTGTGTAAGGCTCAAAGGAACTTCAACTTCTGTGATAGAAAAAAAGAGAAATTGCAACAGTTTTTGTTCAGAAGCAATGACAAGAGAGACCCACATAAGTTACTTGCTTTCAAATGCCGTCCATCCATCCATCCATCCTCTGTCAGAGGGCGAGAGGCAGGGTACACCCTGTACAGGTCGCAGCCTGTCACAGGGGCCAACACGGAGAGACAGACAACCATTCACACCTTTGGGCAATTTTTTGTGGGAGGAAACTCCACACAGAAAGGCCTGGGCCAAGCTTGATTAGAACCCAGACCTTCTTGCTGTGAAGCAACAGTGCTAACCACTGTTCTACCATTCTTTCAAATGACATAGAAGATAATCTTGTTTGGGAAAAAAACATTTCTTAAGTATCAGATGTTTGCAACGCTTAAAGGTTTTAGTTTTCTCTGTTGTGCAGGACAGCAGCTGCAGTCTGTTTAGTGTTCAAACAGTTGCAATGGATTGCTGCCCTACCTCAGTTCTGCAGGTATAAAAATACCCATACTGTAGAAGCCAATGTAGTGGGGGGGGGGTTTGTTTTGTTTTTTTTGCTCATCCACTTCTCATCTTCAGTCAGAGAGATGCAAGCACTGATATTTTCTAAAATCTCTCTTCATTAATGTTTTTGTGTTCATATTTGTTGTTGACAAACCAACTTAGGCAGACATGTTTCCACCTATTTTTAACATAATACTTGGCAGTATGTTTTGGCATGGTATAGCCACATTCTAGCCCAGGCGCCATGGTTTTTTTTGCCAGTAATATAAAGCATAGCAAAACTGATAAAACAAAATATTGTCTATTGTACCTTTGCAAGTTTAAAATACTGATAAAACGGGCTTCACCTATAGAATAGGTTGTGAGGGCATTTTCTTAAATCCTAATTTAAACTGGCATCTTCATTCCTTATCCCCTTGTCCTGTTCTTTGATCCTCCTCTCATCTTCCTCCATTCGCCACTGTCCCTTTTCCAGACCTCCTACTGTCTTGGCATCCTCTCCATGTGCTGCTGCCTTTCATGGCTTCTCTATCCTTGTATGTCTACCTCTCTTTTCCTTTTTTTTCTCCATTTCCAGATCCTCATTACTTCTACTGACACAGTTTTCTTATCTTATTGTGCATTTTGAATGAATGTTTGTTGTGTGACTGTGCTGTGCTGTATGTGTGTGTGTGTGTGTGTTTGTTTTCTTAGTGGCTGTGTCGTTGTGTATTGCAGAAAAAGGATGAAGATTTGTGCCCGCTAAGACCAGCTTTATTGCAGTTGTAGGAGCTTATGTGTTTCATGTGTTATTTCAATGAACCTTTGGCGTTATCTTACTTTATTACACTTTAATATCAATAAATAATATACATGTTCTTTTTAGTTTATTTAAAGTAAAAGATCTGATCTGATCTGATCCTCAGTACACGGACAGGATTGTAATATTCAGCTTTGCATTGTGACCACATTTACACATGCTGCTTCCTGTCCCTTCACACACATTGCTATGCTTCTCTGCACCTCTCCATCTACATCCTTGTTCTTGTATTCATTTGTGTGTATCCGATGTTCATATTCCACCTTACTCATCTCACCACACCATGTCTTTTGTGTCTTCTCTTATGTTTTCCATCCATACATGTCTACCTCCATCTACCACCTCGGAAGCAGTAAGCAGCATGGTATGACGGAGGAATGCAACAGGTATGGGTGTGTGAGTTGGGTGACGCCACAATCCTGGGTCTGAAAATTGCTTTGGCCCAATACTATTTGTTTTTATTGCATTCCAGCTATAAATTCAAGATTTTATATCACATCTGTTGTGAAGGGCACCATCATATAAAAAAAGACATGAAATCTATATGGATATCTCACTCCTTTTTTATCTTTCCATTATTTTTTGTAATTGATTGATCTCGTCTGGCAGACCATAGACTATGTAATGGTCTGTTCGCCCTCTAGGCAGAGATAAGTTCACAACTGGCCCAGGTTTGTGTGTGCCATCTGCCATCTATCCATCATTTCTCTAACCATTCATTGCTTAGCCTGTTTCTCTCTCCAATCAAGACAGCTGAACATTTGATTTACCTTCGTTATGGTAAATGTGACCTCATGGGTGTATTCCAAAGCCTTCTAATTCTATGTAGGTCTCAGTGCTCTCAAGTGGCTCTCTTATCCTGCCAAGTCTCCTCTCCACCTCCACTCTCAAAGATGGAAATCAAATTCCATCTGTTAGTCTAACAGCATCTGTGAGAATTCAGGAAAAGAGGAGGAAAAAAAAGGCGACAGTGATTGATTGTAGCAGGACGACCACTTCAGACTGCTGAGACATTATTTTCAGTATTCATTGACTTGAGAATTAATTTAACTGGATAGTTTCTAACTTTAACACAATAAAAGAAGTAACGGCTTTAATTTTACAGGATGATTTCTGGTATAATTTCCTCTTTGACAAGCTCCAGACTAATATGTCCAAATTAAAAGATCTCTTTTTCCAGCTTGAAAAGATTTAGAGGAAGATTTATTAACTCAGACACTAGTTTCATTGCCCATCTCTCATAATGGTGTGTGAAAATGATTTTTGATAATCCTATTATGTCAGGCTTGATGTCCTTAAAAAAACGCCATAAAATTCAACATTCATTATCTCCTTTTCTTGTCTAATCAGCACTTTTTAAAATTTCTTGTGCACTCTACAAGCTTCTGGTTTGATTTATAATAATAATAACAATAACAATAATAATAATTAAAAAAAAAAACAATCCATTTGACTCACCATTGATTTGCATGTCTTACTGTAACTACCTGTCTCCAAGTAATTTATGCTGAGTGAAGCTACCCGTTGGCCATTTTGATTGATGGCTGGTGATTTGCATAGCTGTGATTGCATTGCATTTTTTTGGCTGACGTAAGTGTCAAGACTTATCTCAAATCATATTTGTCACATAATCGAACTGCGCTTTACACATCACACGGCATGTGTATGCTTATTTGATATACACGAAGGCATGAATTAATCATAAGGATTAAGTTTTGTTCCTCTGGAAGTGGACATAGACTTCTTTGTCTTCCCTTTCAGTTCATTGTACCATCTGTTGTTTCAGCCTAAGACGCTTTGCTTGTAATGAAGAACCCAGTATAAACACAGGTACAATGTAAAAGGTCATTGTGTGGGTTTTTATACAAAAGCAGTGTTGTCAGCTAACTAAATCTGTGCCTTTTCCACTGTATTTGTTTGTCATCTATTAGATCCAGAGCTATTTGTTATGATATTTTCAACAGATGAAAGAGACACTGTTTGACAATGAGCCTAGGCAGATAACAGTGTCCTCTCTGTGCATTACCCTGTATTGGACAAAATTGTCTGAATTAGTCTGATTTTGTTTATAAATTGGCCAGTCAGGACAAGGCTGGGCAAATAGTCTAATGAAGAGAAGGCACGGAGGCTTGTTAGTGTAATCAGGTTGGAGCTGGATGAGTCTGCGTGTGAAAGAAATTCAGTATTTCACCACTGAATGGAAGGCAGCGATGCTCAGTTTGTCTCTAGAGTTTATATCAGGGGAGAGGACAACATTTTACCCGTACTTTTCTAATGATCTGACATGGTGTTCCACAGTTGATGATTTCAAGAGGTGTTGACTGAATATGACAAATATGAAACAATAACAGAACACTGTTTAGTGGGGTCGTTCATTTCTTTCCTTTAGAATTAGTGGATCACAGGGAGACAAAAACTGAGGGCAGCTATATGAAGTTAAGAGTGCCCTTCATTTCCTCTATATTTTCACCTTCACCTGCCCCATTCCTCAGAGTTCACTGCCTGATTGATTTGCTTTGGACAGGCTGTATTTTAGAAATTAAAAATTGATTAATTGATAAGTAGTAGATCGGTAGCTTTAGAAAGATAATTGCCAAGAATTAGTATTAGAAATGCCCTTGAATGTGTGCTGCTATGCTACATGTATCTGTATTTGAAGGAGACCAGTGATGTGAGAGTTTGTAAACAGCTGGTATGCCTCAGCACATTGGAATCTCAATGGAAAAAGAGACATGAGAGCACAACAGGAAGCTACTTAAACTCTTCTTGAAACTAACCAAGCACTTCCTTTACCTACCGCACTCTATTATGGGCATGAGGGGATTCACGCTGTGCATCAGCCTCAGGTATACGGTTGCGTAATTTCTGGAAAGCTGAGTGGTAAAAATCATTTTCAGCATTTCATGTGTGACTTGTGAAATTCATAGCACAATATTAGCTCAGTATTTGTGTTTTTAACCAATATATACATTGGTTTCAATAATGACCTTCTTAAAATTTAGCCCATGGAAAAACCTTCAATATATCAAGTAACAGTCAGTGTATGTTGTAGTGTGATGTGTTGGTGATGTAGTACAATGTGTTCTTGCTTGCAGCACAACACGAACACATATGTTAAATATTATCTTTTTGAAGCCTTCCTCTCCCCATCTCTATTGTGCATGCTTGCTCATTCCTTCATTATCATGGTAGACCAGGTCTTTATTAATGAAGGGACATCTGTTTCATTAAAGCAGAAAGATGCCTGGGAGAGGGAGGGATGGAAGGGGTCTAAAGAGGAGCTCATGCTGAGAGCCAGAATGAGAGAGGACCAGACATAGAGTGATGCTTTGTGGTTACTGGGGGTTTGAGGCAGAGTAAGTGGAAATAAAAGGCAACATGAAATAGAAATGTAAGAAAAAAAAATAGGAAGAGATGTCAGACCCTTAGGCAGGAATCTTCTCACTGAGACTGATACAGAGCAGAAATGGGCCCTGCTTTTACACCCATACTGTACATGTACTTGTACAATTCACATCAGGTATCATCATAAAAAGTTACCAGAAACATAAAGGACCTCAGAAACATGTGTAACTAGTACTAATAACTACTTTTAGGACACGTAATGTAGAATGGAATACAGTACAATATAGTAGGCCTGTTTAAAGTTGTACATTAGACCTGTGTGACTGGGGCCTTGAGACCAGTTGGTGACTGCCCAGTTGCAAGGAAAAATGAGTATTTACATTGCACATTTTTGTATGGAAGATGCCAACTTGTCTACAAACACTCACCAACTTACAGTCTCCTTCAAAATGAAAGCTGAGACCTTTGAAATGTGTTGATTTCAGTGTTAAGGCACACCTTTTACCTTGAATTGGATCCTCTCTTTCAGCTTGCATTGCATTTTTTTCAAATTTCATTACCGCTCGGTGGTTGGTTAGCGAGTGTTTGCAGGCAAGTTGGCATCTTCCATGCAGACTGTGGGTGGACATGTAAACTTGATAGTGACCAAAGCAGTCACAAGGAGGTTTTTCTTACAACACCCTCTTTGTGACTGAGTTCACCCAGTGACAGCCAGGAACCTCCAGCAGCTACTTGCCAACCAGTCAGCAAATACAATTTTTTTTCTATTGACTGGTAGTTGCCGGGGGTTGCCAACCATCGTGTGACTAAAGCCTAAGTTAGAGGTCAAGCACCCACAAGCACTTTCATGAAAGACAGAATTGAAGCGTAAGGACATTCTAAGTCTTAATTCTTTAATTGTGTGTGTCAGGGGTGATGTATCTCACCAAATATAACACAATACAAATCTTCTTTTTTTAAACAAATAATATTCTAATGTGAGAAATAAACAGTTGCAATGTGAGAGTATGGTACCACAGATCCATAGCCAAAGGCAAACAATGCTTCTTTGTCTGTTGAATTTACATTTGTTAAGACACTAAAAGTCTGTTCACTATTTTTTATATTTTAATATGTTGCACAACTTTATTTTGCAGTGTGATGTGATGCGATGCGATGTTTTGCTGCATCAGTGATGTTTCTATAATTTCCTAACCTGAAAGTACTCTTACATACAGTGTGATTACACTGTGTTGTGCATATTTATCCAGTGAAATGTCATATTGTAGTTGAAAATGACAAAAATGACACTGGTAATCAGCTAATATGAGGAGATAAAGTTATGTAGAGCAGACATTTAACTTGTCTAATTTAAAACCAAAGAATCCAACACAGTTTCTTGTTCTCAGAGTGATAAATGTCCAATAATCTTTCAGTGACTTTGTGTTTATCTGCAAGATTGAGTCAAAGTAGACACAGATGTTCACCATAGGAAGTATTTCTCTACCTCATACCCACATAGCTGGCCTTTGACACTGAGTAATAGTCCTTCCTGCAACAAGCATTAACTCATGACGACTCTTTAGGGAAGGTTAAATGAAATGTTTTTAGTCTCATTTGACATCATTGCTGCACACTGCTTTCACAGAACAGATGAGGTGCCTTCTGCTATGTCATTTGTATGAACCTGTCTCCTGTAGCATCTTCTTTTTAAAGGAGAAAACAAATTTGCCAGGTAGGCTATATGAACAAAAGTACTGGGCCACTTAGACATAACACCTACAGGAGCCATGGAAGGTCTCAGTGCACAGTTTTTGTGCTGATTTTAATGTCAGAAGATGTTTGGAACTCTACAGTTATTGCGTTGGAGACTTTTATACACTCAGCACTCAGTGACCCCACTCTGTTACGTTACGTGGTCCGCCACTTTGTCACTGAGTCGCTTTGCTTCCTAAACGCTTCCACTCTCCAATAATACCACTTAGAATTGATCGTGGAATATCTAAGAGGGAAGACATTTCACAAACTGACTTATTGCAACAATGGCATTCTATTACAGTACCACGCTAAAATTCAGTGAGCTAAAAGATCTGTAAAGGCAGACTGTATGGCTTAATGCCTGCTTTCTGTACACTGTGCCAGTGAGACTGAAAATACCTGAATTCAAAGATTCTTTTGTCCATGTAATGTACATTCATTGGTTCCAAAAATATTGTCATGTTCATGTTCATGTGTCATGTTCAGAATATTGTGACTCAGGTTTTAGGTTTTATTTTGATCTTTAATTATTATTATTTCAACCCTGGAAGCAGTCTATACTGTGTAATCATTACTACAAGCCTTGTAGGTTAGTGTTTGACCAGAACCGATATGTGACAACATCTTAGTCACCGAAATAACTGCACTAACTAAATAATGCAAAGACAGACAGTTTGCACTTGTAATTCAAAAAAAAAAACCCAAAATGTTCACACCTGTTGTACATGAATAGGCATAGAATGACTTCTACTGCCCGCCAGAGAGTGTGTTACATTCGCCTTTTCTATGATGGAGTAAAATGGAATTGAACTGGTCGTTGACAGCTTCAGATTTAGTATTGACCTAAAATGGAAAGAATAAAACAGAATAGGGTAGAGAGAACATACACTGTCAAACATCAGCAATGTAGAACACATTAGAAGTTTGTGGACTGGTCATGAAATAGTAAAGTTAAATTGCACATTGTTTTCTCACCATTGGGGGATGTGTGGCTGTGGTGCCAGGTAAAGTATGAGAACAGCACAGAAAAGCTATTTTAACTGTTACAGAGTGGGAGGCGGTTCGAAGAAACAGAGACATAAACAGAAAGGAAAAAATAAAGCTAAAGTGAAAAAAGGGACAACATGTGCAAAGTTGAGGTCAGATATGGCAACAGCGGTATTACACACATGCACACGCAGTCACTGGCCAAGGTCAGATCGAGTCACAGTAGGATCACAAAGTCCCTGCAGAGGACCAGGTTAGAACTGACAACTATAATTAGCCTAATTAGTGCAACAAAACCATCATCACAGTGGGTAATGACCTGGGCAGGCCAGCAAGGGTGATGGATGGATGGATGAGACAGAGGAAGAGAAGCAGGTAGATAAAGAGTATTTATTAGTGTAAAACTAAGGGGAATGATGGACTAGTGAGAGCAGGATAGATGGCATTTACAATATACTGTATAAAAAGGGCCATGGAGGTATGGTTAATTGTCAGTTACCCTTAATCTGTCTTTTTGTGCTGGTGCAAGTCCACATGAAACATTTGTTGTTTCAATATCAGTTTCATTTCAAGCACAACAATCACGCATTTGAATTATTGCCCGTGTTTGCATATGTAATCTCTCTAATCTCAAATTAGCCACACTGGCTAAAGAAGGATAAAACATTCTACTTCTAGGGCCACCAAACTCAACTTCTGCTTGTGCCCTCTACCACAGCCCCTCCCAAAAAGTTGAAACCTGGAAATAAATCAAAGCTTAAATGATTAGTCGGTTAATCCGACAACAAATCTGTTAATCCATTAGTTGAAACAGTAAATGTTCTAGACAAACACTAATATCGTCTAGTTCTACCTTTTACAGTGGGGCTTGGACTTGTGGTTGGATATTTGAAGGCAAAGTTCTCATCAAAGTTTTCTGGACACTTTTCCCATCCAAGCAATTAATTTAGTAAATGGTGCAATATTTATTAGATTATGACAGAATTCTTATGAAAGTTGCTAAAAAACAGTGTCCGTTTATTTGACAGCCTTATTAGTTTGTTTTAACGAAATTGTGGCAGCAGTGCCACAATGTAAAAACCAATCAGAAATGCAACACCTTTATAAATAGTCTTAAGCCAAATTTGTAACAACCCAAACTGCACCATGAACTCAAGTGACTCATTCGCCCCCAGCCGTACTTCATATAGAATTAAATTTGTTAGAACTAAAGAACATGAAAGAATATGGCATGTGAGTGAAAGACTGTGACACACAGACACGAGGGAGAAGAAATGGGGGAATAGAAAGAATTGTGAAATAGAGTACTGTACAAGAACAAGGGATGAAGAAAAGTGAGAGCCATAAGTTTTTACCCAGGACATAAATATACATCATTTAATAAATGGTCGGTGCAACCGAATGCACCAACTGACCTTTATCTGATGTAAAGGCATATTCACTGCATGTATTAACATCTAAGGTCCTTTCATATTGAAATTGAAGTGGAAACTCACTGACTGAATTAAAGCAGTCACAAGTAGGAACTGATGATTTGATGCATCAACAAAGTTGATGCAAATGTTTTTCTTTCAGGGGGACATGCATGCAAAACATTTATGCATATTTACGACATCTGACAAATAACATTAAAATGATCCTTTTTCTCTTGCTTAAATCTAAGAAGGGGCTAAAATTGTTGTAAACTAATCCTTAAACAGGCAGTTGCTTCAGTTACAGAAATGATGTCAAGCTGCTTTGCATCGCTCTCTGAAAATGCAACATGAGGTCTGTTAGTCACTCTTTCTTAGTTCTTTTTAAACTTTTTCCTTTTTTCTCAGTCAGTCTCAGGGGGAGGATTTAGGTGGGTGGATGGATTAACTATATAATATTGGTGCAGCTTTGCTTAAGATAAGTAAGCAAGTTATGCTGGACTGAAAACGTAGGTATGACTCAGGAGGGGAAATACATACACACTGTTAAGTATTGACTGTTTTTTTTTCTTTATTGCAGCCAGTAAGTTAGCCAGTGTATCTTATTGAACTACTGTTAACTATTTTTACGCACATGAAAAGAGCTCTAAAGAGTTACAGAAGAAAATAGAAGTTGAAAAAAAAATCTAAACAGGAAAATATTATCAAATATTATGCCCACGCTTTCTTTCTCTCTCTGTATCTCTTTGCGTGTGTGTGTGTATAAGATAGTGTCTTGTTAATCAGTGCAATCACACTGCCCTTGTCTTTGTCAACACTTGTGCCGCAGTCACCTTATTAGCACAAACTTTATTGGAACTGTCACAGGACAAAACCATCCCAGTATAAAAGGAGTACCATTGTCAATGCTAACCATTTATAGCTGATAGCTTTATAGCTGATAGACTGCCAAAACCTTCCAGGGTTTGCAGGGTTCATTGGCCTTTGCGTACTATTTTGCACGATCTCTCCGTAATTATCCAGTTATAGACCAGCCCACATGTCAGGAAATCTATTTTAAAAGTCATGTTGATCTTTCTGAGTCATAATAATTTTCTAATAAGCATTATACACAGTGTGACCTTGACTACTCAGTTCATTCAGTCTTTTTATTTATTTTTTTACTTTTCATGCAGTATTTTTGATGCAAATCATTTTCATAAAGCAACGAGAGAGACTTCCCTAATAGAGAGGTGAGACACTTCTGCTTTAAATGATTGAGAAAACTACGAGAGGTGTTGAATAAAAAATCTTGCTGTGTTAATCTGTATTAGTAAGAATTCCTAAAACAATCTCTGTGGCCATTAAAAATTGAATTTCTCAATAGCGTATATCTATTTTCATCTGTACATTGACATGAGAAATGATGGCTCTTTTTAAATTTGCATGATTTTGCTTTTATTTGCGCGACTGAAAATGATGACAGTTTTACTATAGTGAGTCAGTTCTCTGTGTTTTAGATCAGCTGCTGTCAGTCTCTGGTCATTAAGCTCAAATGGGCCTCAACAGCTTTAATCAATTTTTTATTTTCCCATAATAGACGAAGAAAAATCTTAAAGGTCAGCTCATCAGCGCTATTGTTATTTTAAAAAAAAGTAAGTCCCAGATAGCTGCCCTTTAAAAGCTATATTGCTATGTTATCATCACGCTATGCCTGAACTAACAACCAAGCAGCATCTGTTTATCGTGAGAACAAGTGGACAGGTACCTTTGCTGCTTTCCAAAGCATTTAATGTTTTAACCTTGCTTTGCTGTACCATTTTATCAAAAGCTCAAAAAGACATGCAGCGACAGTGAGTTCACATGTGTGGCACATTCACCAACTCTTAGCATGAGGGCGCGTTTATTCGAAATAAAATACAGTAGCAGTGGAGGTAATTTGACACAGTTTGTCAGGAAGGAAGAGAATTTAGGACATATCTTTAGAAGGAGCTGGAGAATTGGGACAGAGACAGAATATCTCGGAGTTGCCATGGGTACCAATAGAGAGGAAACAGGAGTCCCTGTAGTGTAAGCATACAGTGCTTGTAAAATTCTCCAAGGCATTTAACCTGAAGGCCGTCAGAAACACTTCCTCCAGTAGGCACTGCAATGTGCAACAATACAGATAATGGTATGAGCTACAGGATGTACTGTTACATCACTTCGCAGTTTCCTGAATGAGTCAGTGCTAATTGGACGTGGTTATATTACTTAAAATGTTAGCCCTAATAGTTTCATTGTGCACTACGAGATTTTCTCTCAATGCTTATGTTTTTTCTTTTTTTTTGTAGCCTTAATTAGGAACAAACTAGAATGAAAACTGCTTCTTTTTGTGGAAGTTGTAACTCATAGTTGTTGGAAACAGGCTTATTTAGAAAGCGAGGAAAGGGTGATACAATAATGTAATTTGTGTAACCATGTTAAATGCTTGGAGGTCAAGATGTCCTCTGTCTATCCTTTAAATCAGCATCAGTAATGTATCAGTGCACATGAAGCCATGACTGATGGCTGTATCACGTCATTGGGAGTCAAGTGTATTGCAGAATAGCCCAAACACATGAATAGCAGTGAGTAGCCATCCTAAATTGTGAGGTTCAATGAGCAGATTCAGATCTTCGAGCTCATAATTTTCATCATTTAGCATGTCTTTGGCTTAAAAGTGTAGCATTGGTTCATGCTAGGGCAAAAGACGTGCAAAGCTTGCTCAACTTTTCTAAAGTAAAACTTTCCTCAGTAAGGACATGTAGGATTGTATTATGTAGGATTATGTGTGCAAAGAAAGCAAGATGGATACACTCACCAGCCCGTTCCTTAGATACACCGGTTATCAGCTTGATAACACAAATTTCTAATCAGCCATGGCACATGGCATCAACCCAGTACATTTAGGCATGTAGACGCCGTCAAGATGACCTGTTTAAGTTCAACTTCTGATCACCTGGGATTTTCCCCACACAGCCTTCTCAAGAGTTTACAGAGAATGGTCAGAAAAAGAGAAAATCTCCAGTGAGCAGCAGGTCTCTAGCTGAAAATGCCTGAATGGTCAGACTGCTTCAGGCTGCTAGAAAGGCAACTTGAAATGATCACTTGTTCTTCTGCATACCTTGGTTATAACATCTCTGAACACGAGACACATCAAACCTTGAAGCAGATGGGCTCCAGCAGCAAAATACCACACCAGAAGCCACTCCTGTCAGTTATGAAGAGGACCCAATGCTAGAATTTGCACCCCAATGCTAGAATTTGCACAGGCTCACCAAAGTTGGACAGCAGAAAATTGGAAAAACATTACCGTGTCTGAGGAATCTTGATTTCTTGATTCAGATGGTAGGGTCAGAGTTTGGCATAAACAACATGAAAGTATGTCTTGTATCAGCAGTTTAGGGTGATGCTGTACTAGTTTTTGGGTATATTTACTTGACAAACTTTGGGCCCCTTATTACCAGATGAGCATTGTTTAGCCCCCACAATCTACCACAATCTGTCCCTTTATGACCACAGTTTAACCATCTTCTGATGTCTGCTTCCAGCAGGATAATGGGTCATGTTAGAAAGCTCAAATCATTTCAAACTGGTTTCATGAACGATGAGTTCACTGTGCTCAAATTGCTTCCACAGTCACAAGATCTCAGTCCAATAGAGTACCTTTGAGATGTGGCGGAATTTGCATCATGGATGACATGCTGACAAATCTGCAGCAGCTGTGTGTGATGCTATCATGTCAATATGGACCAAAATCTCAGAGGAATGTTTTCAGCACCTTTTTGAATCTGTGCCGTGAAGAATTAAAGCAATTCTGAAAGCAAAAAGAGCTCCAACACGGTACTAACAAGGTGTAACTAATGAAATGGCTGGTGAGTGTATATTCTTTTTAATTTATTTTAATCTTATTTACATATTTTCTACACAGTGTGTTGAAGTGCATTGTATCAAAATATTGATATATATCTCTGTGTAACACTTTATTACTTTGCATAATTTTTACCTTTATAGTCCCTTTTCAAAGCACTCTTTTACTGATCATCAACGGAGGGTAGAAAAAATACAGGGTTGAGTGACTCATAGGCAGCAAGAGAAATTGATGGTCTATGTGTTGGTGAGACAGACAAAATGATCACTGACAATGAGAAACTGACAAATGGTATGATACAGCAAAATGGAAGCTGTCATCACTGTAACATGGATTCATAAGAAAGGTCCAGCACATTCATAGCGCACACACACATATTACATCTGGCATAGATGTAGGCAGGTGGCATATATGTGTGGAAGATGGATAGGCATTCCATTTTTTTTTTTAAAAAAAAGGCAAATACCTATCAATTAATTATCTTGTGTTTTATATTTGTTGTTCACATTGACTTAACTTGTATATTTTGGTTTTGGTTTTCACAACATAAAAGACTCTTTTTTTGTGTGTGTATTTTTTTTAAAGCCCGTAATTATACTCCCCATGATTCAGTTTTGTAAACAGTAACACATAAAAAAAGTCCAAAGGGGATGAATAGTTTTTTTAGGAACTATGTGTACATGTGTGCGTATGTGCATGCCTGCGCGGCCGTGCACAAAAGTGCTTGTGAAATTCAGCAGGCTGAGATGAAAGGCCATTTGCCTTTGAAGAGAAGCCCGTATCAGATATCTACACTTCTCTGCATACTGCTTAAAACCATATTCCTTTTTTCTTTTGTCATAAAAAAAAGAAAAAGAAATTTGGCTTCATTTTTAAAAAAATGCATTTTCTTTCTTATTATAGAGGGATATGACATTGTGTTTCATTTTCCTGGTGCATGTTGTCTCTTTTCGTCCCATGATGTTATTTTTCATATAAGTACTTCATGTCTCAACTCTCAACTGCAATTATTCCAGTGGAGACGTGTTTTAGAAATGTAGATATATCCCCTAAGACAAGCAACAGATTTTTATTATGCCCCGAAGAGTTGTAAGGAACACAAAAATGATTGGAATACTTAATTCCACCCAGCAAAATAGACATGCCCAAGAGTTACATTCAATAACTGTGGGGAAAAATTGTGGGAGAACAAAAACTATATTTTCCCACGTCACTCTATTGCAAAAAAGGTAAATGAATGGAGGAAACATCTCAACAAAGCTTCAGACCAACATCAGATATCATTATTGATAAAAAAGAGAAAAACATTTAACTGCAGAAGCCTCTTCATCGCATAACTGTACGAATGCCAGTGTGCAAACCCATACAGTCAAATACGCATGGGGACGCACACTGGCACACAATAAACCATGGTCCAAGCTATTAAAAAAGCAATTAGTTCTTGGCTTCATACGTGAGAATCAAGTAGATTATAGAATGAGAGGTCTGCAGAGGGTTTGGGGGGGGGGGTCTCTACACCTTTGAGTTGTGAAGACTGTGCTGTTATATGTGGAAAGAAGAGGAAGATAATAAAAACAGGTGGCTGTGTTATTGGAAAGGACAGCGATATAAGATATTTATTTAATTCATATATAAAATACATAGAGGAATGGAAATGGACTGTTATTACTAAACAGAGTCAAATCCAGTTTTCGAGCAGAACTTTATATTGAAAAATAATAAAAGACAAGTATTTTTTTTCCCAGATGTTAATCATTGCTACCGTACAGCATAAAATTGTAAGGTTGCATTTCTTCTTTCTTCCTCCAGGTATATCCATACTTAAATTGTGAAAAGACAGAATTGATAATGTATTACTAAATGTAATTGAATCAACGTTTAGTGTGTTCATTATATATATATGATATAATAAGATGTAATGATAGCATTAAAATCATTTGTCACCTGCAAGCACATCTACTCCTACAGTGCCTGTAACGTGTGAGATGAAATTATTCATTTATCCACTTTTGCCCTTCTGTTTTTTTCCTTTTTAGAAATACAGGGTTGATGGAATCTAATTAGATATAATTATGTTTCTATTATTGTTCAATGAGATCCAAACACTTTCAGGATTTAAAAAAAATGTTACTACTTGGAATCACTGTTTTCAGTGTTTATTTTTGCTCTTGTGTTTGGTTTTGTCCAATTATACTCAAATTGAAATAGTTATCAGAGCAGTTTGGTTATAAAAGAAACATGAGTAAATGGACCATAAGGAATGATTTATTTTGGTATTATTTTATAGCAATTATAACTTCTGCAGATTTTCATTTGACTTTGAAGTTATCGGGCTGAGAGAAGTCTGTGTAAAGTTAAAACTGTCAGCCACTTTTACCTCATTAGGATCAGGTTTTTACCCATTTGATATTGCTATGTACCATTTTTTATCCAAATACTGAAATTATATAACCATCTACTATATGGTTAAATAGTTTCTAGCTTTAAACATATTTTCCCATTTTTACCAACTTATACATTTTTTTCGTTATTAATAACAAGCTGTTTCCAATTATTACTTTGGTAATTGCCTGCTCAGACTTATTAAAGCAGTAATAATTAATTAATTACAGGGTTTCAGCCCACAGCTTTACATGCTGGTGAAGCTATTATAGCAGTAGTCACCCCACCCCACCTGTCTGATCAACCTATACTGCTGGGTTTTGAATTTTTTTTTCTGGCTAGAACCCTGAATTATCACTGTTTTACTGCTATCATCATTTTAGTACCAAGCTGAAAGTAAGCCAGAAAAGTTTCAGTTAGTATTTATTCTTCTCCTGTACTATATGGTACATTTTTTACATATATGTAAAATATGGGCAAAGCCAGCATGGAGAGGTGGGCCTAAGACACAGGCTGAAAATCCCAGATGCGCAAAAAAAAAAAAAGGTCCACCAGACATATTTCCAGTGT
>VUQK01015652.1:0-29552 GCA_015106715.1 Bujurquina vittata
GCCTGGCAGTAGATTGTATTTAAGCGTGTCTTTGTGTGTGTGTGTGTGTGTGTGTGTGTGTGTGTGTGTGGGTGCTATGCAGACTTACAGTGTAGACTTCCAGATTGCAGACAGTGCAGCCACAGCCACAGCGTATTTGTGTGGCGTGAAAACCAACCTGAACATCATTGGAGTAAACGCTGCGGCTCGCAACGGAATCTGCAAAACTCAGAAGGGCAATGAGGTCACGTCCATCTTGAAGTGGGCCAAAGATGCTGGTGAGCCACCAAAAACAAGCAACCCATAATCACTCTTCAAAAAAGATCGGGTCTCCCACTGTTTTCTTCTGCGGTGCTAAACCAGAGTCTTTAATACCCAAATCTAAATAGGTAGCATTTACACAAAACTTCAGGAAAAAGTCAAATTTAAGAATCACCAGATAATTCTGGCCATGTCAACAAACATGCTAACATTTTGGCTTTGTGGGCTTCATCAGAGCATGAGGCACAATGGTCATGTCACATGCAGTATATTGCATGTTAATTGCAATATTAAGTATTCCCTTACTGATCTAAATCACTGAATTCAGGTGTTCCAATCACTTCCATGGCCACAGGTGTATAGAACCAAGCACCTAGGCATGCACACTGCTTCTACAAAATTTATGAAAGAATGGGTTGCTCACTGAACTCCTGGGAGCGACCCATTCTTTCATAAATGTTCATAGAAGCAACACAACAACACTTTGACATTAAGTGTTAGAGCATGTACAATCAGAGTGAGGTCAGCAGATGCTGAGCAGCATAGTGCAGAGAGGTCACCAACCTTCTGCAAAGTCAGTCACTACAGACCTCCAAATTTTATGTGGTCTTCAGATTAGCCCGAGAACAGTGCATTGAGAGCTTCATAGAATGGGTTTCCAAGCCCGAGCAGCTCCATCCACGCCTTGCATCACCAAGTACAATGCAAAGCATCAGATGCAATCCTGTAAAGCACGCTGCCACTGGACTCTAAAGCAGTGGAGACGTGTTCTCTGGAGTGACAAATCACGCTTCTCGGTCTGGCAATTCGATGGATGAGTCTGGGTTTGGCAGATTCAAACCCAGGACCTTCTTACTATGGTTAACTTGTCTCTATTGTGCCGAGTGTAAAGTTTGGTGGAGGGGGATTCTGGTGCGGGGTTCTTTTTCAGGAGTTTCACTTGGCCCCTTGTTTCAGGTGAAAGGAACTATTAATGCTTCAGCGTACCAAGACATTTGGGACAATTTCATGCTTCCAACTTCGTGGGAACAGTTTGGGGATTGCCCCTTCCTGTTCCAACATGACTGTGTCCACCTGTCCAGAGCACAAAGCAGGTCCATAAAGACATGGATGAGGTTTGGTGCAGAAGAACTTCACTGGCCTCAACCCGACAGAATATATTTGGAATATATTTGGGATGAATTATAGCGGAGACTGTGAGCCAGGCCTTCGTGTCAAACATCAGTGCCTGAATTCACAAAACTGCTTCTGGAAGAATGCTCAAAAATTCCCATTAACATGCTCTTAAACTTCATGGAAAGCCTTCCCAGAATATTTGAAGCTGTTATAGCTGCAGAGGGTGAACTGACATCATATTAAACTCTACAGATTAAGAATGGGATATCGCTCAAGTTCATGTGCGTTTGAAGGCAGACAAGTGAATACTTTTGGCAGCGTAGCTTTTATGAAGCAGTTTGGTGAGTGGCTGACTCGAAGAATCAAACGATAGTACACAACAGAGTCAGAATTATACTACTTTGTTTTTAATCATTTTCATGTCAAAAAGATCAGGAGGTTTCCTGTAGTTGATTGAATGCCCCAGTTAAAAACAAAAACAAAACTAAGTTGGGGTATAAGATGGCTGAATATTTGAACCATAAATTGGAAAAAAGTTTTATGCTGTGGTCCATGACGTTTGTTTGAATTGGAAAACTGCTGAGCCACTCAGAGCTTTGGAAGTGAAATTTTAGAAAAGGTTACGCCATATTTTTGATGCCAGAGGCAGAAAAATGGAAACAGAAACATTTACATAAAAATGACAGTAAGTGTGGATGATGAGAGCCACAAAGCAGTGCAGAAAAAACATTTAAATTAGCATTTTTATTCAATTGACATGCCTCAGAAAACACTGCTGCAGTTTTCTTGTTGACAGGTAATTCAGTGACACAACCAACATCTACAGCAAAATGTCATAAATGCAAAAAAATACCTTTAAACAGGAACTTTACTTAAGCCTAAAAACACGACACCGCAAGATCAAAGAAAGAAAAGGGTTAAAATGATGCATTATGATAAATAAGGGACTAATAAAAGATTTATAAAATAGATGTTACACTAATGGTAACGTAATATTCAGCAGATGTAAATGGCTCATGTTAACAAATAAAACTCGCTGTTGCCGCGATGACACTCAGAGGATAAGAATTTAAAAGAGGCTGTGATTGAAGCAACAAATGGCATTGTGTGACTCTTGCACAAAGAGCAGACAGATTCCTGACACAGCCCTGCGTGTCACATTTAAGGTCTAACTTCTGTCAAAAGAAAATCCCCCAGGTCTTACACAGCCTCAACAAAACCTGATTTTACAGCTGAACGCTCTGCTGTGAGCTGCAGTGCCCTGTCAGAGTGGTATTACAGGGGCCACCAGGGAGCTGGGAGTAACAGCAGCTCGCAGCCTCAGGCTCCACTACAGCATAATGTGCTGCACAGGGAAGCACCTTGACTCTTATCGTGTTCCGCTGTTATCAATGGCCATAAATATCTCATAACACGCACACAAGCAGCGTGTCATGGCCCTGACCCCAGCGATGCTCTAGAGACCGATGCTCAGGGACCCAGTTTCTGGCCTGAAGACAATTATATTTAATGTTATGAGAACGCATTTTGGAAACAGTCCTGTCCTTCTTCCACACAGTTCTCACATGGTTTCTGTTCCTGGCAAGGAACACCTGGAGCCCGGCAACTCATGCGGCTGTGAGATAACGCTGAGACATCACAAGAGGCTTTTTCATTACTGAAATCTTTGCTTTGTTCCCCCTCCTTCAGTAACAACCTTGCTGAGCTATTAGAAAAAAATAATGCCTCAAACTGCTGGAGAATTAAAATTGGATATCAGTTTGATTCTTATTTTGTTGATTAATCAAATCTAGAAAATTGTCTGATTTGCGAGAACCTGCAGTGAAGCGCTGATGTGAGGCTCTGCGTTTACACTTGACAGCCCACAAGCACATTTATTTAATTTCCTTTTTTAAAAATTCCTTGAACAATTAGTTGTCATAATTGTTTGGATTAGTTGCCTGGAGACTGGCTAATTGTTTAATCAACTAACTGTTGCCACATACAATGCACAATACAGACTGTTATGTCTGTCATGACTTTTGAGTTGTTTAGCAAACACTGTTTTTCAAATGAGCATAAAGAACTTTGTTCCCTCAGATAGGCGAGAGAGATTTGTAATCTCACATCAACACATCATGAAGCCACGAGTCTGATAATTTGATGTCACATGGCTTATCTCATAACTAGCACACTTGGTGTGATAGTTGTGTTTTCCCTGCAATCATAAACTGTGATGTATGTCTGCCAGATGAATAGGATAAGTACGACAAGGACAATAAGTACTGTATGTACTGCACTCTACACCAAAATAACTACTGTATTCAGTGTCTATAGAGGGTTGAGAATAATTGCTGATTAATGACTTCACCATCTCTGTAACTGTACATGCTTTTTGGCCTTCAAAATATCTGCCCTGAAACCTGCTCATGAAGTGCAGAATGCCCTCTGTTTTTATCCTCACCTCTACTACATGTACAGCAGGAAACTACTGTGTTTATTTTGCAGGCAAGTCTGTGGGCATTGTAACAACTACGAGGGTGCAACACGCCACTCCAGCAACCACCTACGCCCACAGTGCCAGCAGGAAGTGGTACAGTGACGCTGATATGCCGGATTCTGCCAAGATAGAGGGCTGCAAAGACATCGCATTCCAGCTCATCAACAACACAGACATTGATGTATGTGTCTGTTTGTAACTGTACATATTACATTTTTGAACCGCCGAATTGCATTGAAACGCATTTTGTGCGTGTGCATGTGTGTGTGTGTGTGTGTGTGTGTGTGTGCGTGTATGTTTTCAGGTGATCATTGGTGGCGGTAGAAAGTACATGACTCCTATTGGTACCAAGGACCCAGAATACCCCATGGACTACTTTTCAAATGGCAAAAGAAAAGATGGGCACAACCTGATACAAGAGTGGCAGAACTTGAAAACTGGGAAGGTAAAACACTTTTGTTTATAATAACAGATAAAAAGTAAGCAATGTGGCAAGATGTGAAAGCAGAAGACTTAAGAACAAGTGCAAGTACAGTCATGATAAAAAGAAAAAGTACACCCTCTTTCAGATCTAAGGTTTTACATTTCAGAACATAAGAAAAATCATCTGGTGCTCCTTGGGCACCAGATGTCATAATCACTCCACCACCACCGTGTTTTACAGTTGTTATTCCTTACACAGTCTTAAAATTAGCTAAATACAACCTCAGATGATCGACAGCTCATTATAGTGTCAGAGGAGTTCATGGTTGACTCAATGACAGGAAGCTGCCCAGGTCCTGTGCCTGCAAAATAAGCCCATGGAAATATACTAGTTATATATATATATATAGCGCACTCAAAGCACTTACACAACATGTTTACCCCAATTACATCCTTTTATACAAGCATTTCCATGAGTAACTAAGCTAAGTGCTTTAATTATTTAACATTCACTCACATTCACAACGCTTGCGTCGGAGAGCTTGGGGTTACCTTGGGGTTCAGTATCTTGCCCAAGGATACATTGGCACGCAGCCTGGAGTAGCCACAAATCGAACCGCCGACCTCCCAATCAGTGGGTAACCTGCTCTACCTCCTGAGCTACAGCCACCCATATGTCATCATCACTCCAACACCGTGCTTTACAGTTGTTATTCCTGGCAACCCTTCCAAATGTTTGTTCTGTCTTTTCTTCAGTAATCTGAAGTCTTCAGTAATCTGAAATGCACCTCTAAGGATTTTTTGCAGTCTGGCCTGTGGGGGAGATGGACAGCTGCCTTAAATGTTTTCCTGATATGTAAAGCCTTAGAATTAAAGAGGTCGCGCGTCCTTTTTACAATGTCTGTATGTCAGGTTTCACCCTCAGAATTTATGATAATGTGAATGACCTTTTAAAATGTCTGCATTAGATTACTTTTGGAGACATTCAGCTAAAATAAGGTATCAGGGGAGATTGCATTTAAACCAGGGAAACCAGGAATAAACACACAATTTGCAATTTCTGCTGCTATTTTGAAATGCGATCACTTACATGATATTAGTATAGAAACCTGGTGGAGATTTTATAGTTCTTTTTATATCAGTTGAGTGTCCTTTACTTTACACACAAAGCTGCTTCCTTCAGTTTGCCAGTGAGTCATTCGGTGACTAATAACAAGCACAAGCGCTTTTGCTATTCTGCTTCCACTCTTGCTAGTTGTATGTATTCCTGTGTGTTACAGGTTGCCCACTATGTGTGGAATAAAACAGATTTTGATGCTATTGACCCTGAAACCACTGACTACCTCATGGGTATGTTTTCTTTTTTCTTTTCCCCCTTCCTTTCCAAACTTTCCAAACTTGTCTCTTAAAAACTGTATTCATATATAATTAAACTGCATTCTCAGTTAGTCAGTTGAGGCAAACCTATTTTCCCTTCAACAAAAGACCCTGCTAATGAAACAGACTGATTAAAAAAGTTGCATACGCAGGCTGGAGCGATGGTGGAGTCAGGCATCATTATGTTCAAGCTTCCATGTCACTTAGTTCTGCATTATTTCTTGAGTTTGAAGTTTTGCTTTTGTTTGCAGTTTGGTTAGGTTAGAGTATTAGGGCCACATTGAGAACAAAATAAATAAATCGTGCATTTTGAGAATAAAGTCAAAATTTCAAGAAAAAAGTCAAAATGTGCAAATTTAAGTCGTTTCATTTCAAACAACTGCCACGCCACGCCACGCCTGCTATACAATCCAGAATGTCTTGTATTATGAGTTAGTGAAACTATACTTTAGAATTGGTTTTAATAACAAGGAAATTATTTGGAGAGAGAGAGAGAGTTGGTGCAGGAAACTGCATCAGCTCAGAAGGATTTTGATTAATGCACCTTTGTGCAGTACAGAGGGGATTTGCAGAATCACAAGACACATCCATTCATTTCCTGTGTTACTTGTGCAATGAGGTGACAATCACTTAGGACAAGTTCCATAGGAAATGAATGGAATGAATATTGTCCATTCATCCACTTATCCTTTTCAGGGTCGTGGAGGGGCTGGACATAGGGCAAGAGGCAGGGTAGACCCTGGACAGGTCACCAGCCCAACACAAAGGGATAGACAACCATCATTTGAGAATAGCCAATTAACCTAACTCCAATAAACCGGAGTACCAGGAGGAAACCCACGCAGACACAGGGAGAACATGCAAACTCCACACAGAGAGAGAGGCCGGGTCAAGGTGGAATTGAACCCAGGCCTTTTCAGATGTTAATCTAACTGTGAGGCAGCAGTGCTAACCACCGTGCAACTGTGCCTCCCATTTTTTATGCCATTTATGTTCATCTATGTGTGAATTCTGAGTGAGGTCTCAGTCACACAGGCCCAGAGACTGGTCAGTAACCCTCCTGGCAATCACCGGTGATTAGGAAAAACATGTATTCCTTGACTGGTTGGCGAGTGCCTGCTGGAGGGTGCTGGCAGTCGCAAGGTGAAATCTCTCAGAAATTGTCTGCTGTACCAAAAACCTTCTTCTAGCCTGTGTGACTGAGGCTTTAGTAATTGCCAAAAACTGGTCAGGAAATACTAATTTTTCCTTAGCAACTGATGGTTGCCAGGCAGTTGTCAGCTGGTCTCCATGGCTGTGTGACTGTGGAAATGGTCCTGGGCTTCAGGAGTCAGTAATTTGAGATACCCTTGTGGGCTGCTTTTTTTTGGTTTTTTTGTGGATTTTCTACCCTTTTCTCAGTCGACATGATTTTGTTTCATTTTGTTCCATTAGAAAAAAGGATCTATCTAA
Source organism: Bujurquina vittata (assembly GCA_015106715.1). Taxonomy (NCBI): domain Eukaryota; kingdom Metazoa; phylum Chordata; class Actinopteri; order Cichliformes; family Cichlidae; genus Bujurquina; species Bujurquina vittata. The sequence continues at coordinate 7,088 of VUQK01015652.1, forward strand.
AATTAACCCATATGTTACTATCCATGCGATGTTCAAAAAGCACGCCCGGCAGACAGCAAACTCGCATCTTCAGCAATGGCACAACTTTCATTTTTTAACTATTTTTTGGTCAAGACAAGACGGTAAGAAAAGAGAGTCTACAGTGGTTCTGCACTGAAAGGTTTGCCCTTTAGTACCTAAATGCTCCTATATATTTGTTAGTACCAGGTACTGTCAGTAAACTTATGGTGTCTGATGGTGCATAGGAGGTGTAGAGATGCAGTCATTGTGCTTTTTATGGCCTAAGGGCTGGCTTGCTGCTATATTTTGGTTTTTCCCCTGCTCTGTGATTTCTCAGTTCCCCCGTATGCTGAAAATAGTAGCAAAAGTAGGAGGAGAAAAATAGGACTTTCCTAGCCACCGCACCCCCACTGATGGCTGATAAATATAGCGGAATTTTAATCTAGTTTTTCTCTCTCCTCTCCAGCTCTGTTCGAACCCGGTGATCTCCGCTATGAGGAAGAGAGGGATCCAAGCATGGATCCGTCCATCGTCGAGACCACCGAAAAGGCCATCCGCATTCTGCAGAAGAACCCTAAAGGTTTCTTCCTGTTAGTGGAGGGTGAGGACAGGAGCTTCATCCACTTTCTACACACTCCCATCACTTAATCCAAACAAACACTGGATAATCAAATCCTCTGAGAGATAACTAAAAATAGAAGGATCAGTTGAACCATGTAATAATGATAAAGGCAAACCAAGTGACAGTTAAATAGCTAAGTAATTGTGATTTGCTTAAACATTAATATGTTTTCCACGTCAGTGCTTGGTTGGGATAAATTGATCTTTGTGGTATGTGCTATAGTGACCACCTCCAGATTACATGATGTTAGAGAACAGTGTGTACCTGCTGTTGACATTGATTCTGCATACAGCTCAATGAGTTTGTCGCAGTCTTCCACACGGCTGCCTCTCCGGCCTCCTCATCTATCTCTCTTTTAATCTGAGGCAGCTGCCTGGGGACTCCGTGGTGCCACTGAGTGTCTTCACAGGGGCTTTAAAATAAGAGGCAAATGTATAAATAGAAGCAGACATATGGTGCACCCAATCACTGACAGCTCGCCGAGATCACAACTTATTAGCTGGGGTCTACTTCACTTTCCAATATAGCTGGTGGAGAGGACAGGAAGGGGAGGTGTGCTAATGCAGAAAAAAAAAACCCAAAAAACCCAAAACCTCACTTCAGAAAAGGTTCAAATGTGAAATGTACCCAGTGCCAGGGGGATAATATACAGACTGGATAACTCATTAAAATTACAGTATAGATAACAGTTTCTCACAGTTTCTGGAGTTTGGGAGTAAATAACCTTTAAGAGTTTATTTTAAGTGATTTGGATAAATGCAACTCAAGTCATACACTTGAGGCTGGTCGGCATGTGCTCATTTTTGCCAAGCGACCTGGTAATCAGGCACCCAAAGGTCCTGTGTGATTGGAACCCTAACCTATGATATCAGAATAGGTGATTTTTGGCTTTTGAAAATATTTCTTGGGAATCAGTGCGAGAAAACAGTATCCAGGGTTACAGTTAGGTTGCATTTTAGTCACATGCTTAATAAACATCACTTCAGAGAATGCAGTTTGTAGTTTGCCTCTGTACATCACTACGCTGGATTTTTAATCTAATAATCAAAATGTGAAGTGGAGACTTTTAAGAAAAAACTGTTCAGGAATTACAGCCATTTTTACATATAGTCCCCCATTTTTAGAGGATTATTTTTTAAAATTATGCTAGTTTGTGCAATTATTTTTGAGCCCCTGAAAATGCATACAAATGGCCAAATTTCTTGAACAGTTAAGAAGATGCCCAAACCAGTACCAGTGCTAAATCTTTTCCTCCCTGTGTTCAGGCGGCCGTATTGACCAGGCTCACCATGCTGGCCGGGCCTCCATGGCACTCCACGAGGCACTTGCTTTCGACCTTGCTATCGCCAAGGGCCTTGAACTCACCAAAGAGCATGAAACTCTCACTGTAGTGATGGCTGACCACTCTCAACCTCTTACCTTCAATGGCTACCCGTTTCGTGGGCAAAGCATTTTGGGTAATTATTAACTGACTTCCTGCAATTCTCTTATCTAAAAATGTTCTTGCTAAATCTTTCAGATACAGAGATTTTGTGTCAGTATCAGTAAGTAAGTTACACTGAAGCTTTTTCACGCTTTTCTTTCCCCTCAATCCTTTACTCCATGCTTCCATTACCCCCTCCAGGTGTGTTTATCTACTATCACAACAGACACCTGCGGCAGCATTTTGTGCCTGGTGTGTGTGTGTGTGTGTGTGTGATGCCTCTTACTGCCTGTGTCCTCACAGCTTCAGTGTACCTCTGCCACCAGCAGCTTGACATTTCATCTGCTGTCTCTGTCTGCAATTACAGCCAGGGTAAACACATACAGTATTACTGGCAGCCTTTCTCCTGCTTGCCTTTCTATTTCAGTCCTCTGCGTTCTCCCTCTTCTCTCTTCCTTTTACCTATCTCAACACTGATGATATCCTCTTTTCTACATTTTTTCTCAAGTTCTCCTTAATCTCTCTCACCTGTTATTCTCCCTTTAAAAGGATTTCCTATCGATCTTATGTGTTCTTTACCTCATCAACTCTGCCTCTCTTCTTTTCTCTTTTATTAAATGTTTTAGGCCTGAGAGATGTCTCTTTTTTTCAAAGATTACAGTTTGACAAAAAGCACAAAAATAAGAAATAGCTGAATCCCCATTTATGGGGAAACACTTTAGTAATGCAACTATTACACTGTGTACTTACTCAGTACTCATTCAACACAACAACAATATTAGTAACAGCTGTGCTCATTATATTTCCCTCATGAGGAATATCCAAAAGCTTTATATAGGTGCAATGAAAAATTCAGTTTGCTGAAACGCTGAAATGTTGGTTCCTTTGTCCCAGGCTTTAAGATTTCCATCAAACAAATATGTGTATGGATCACAGTGGCACTGTTTTTATTTGGGTTTTTTTTTTTTTGGAAAGCTGGGATTCTGTTGAATTTTAAGACAGATCTTTTTTTTTTCCTCAAAAAGCTGCGAACACCAGAAAAACCCATTTTACGTGAACTGTACTGAAATAAAAGGAAGAACCTTAAACCTGCTCAAGTGATACCAAATGTTAATAGACATGATAAGACAGTGAAAATATCTGTGTGTGTGTGTGTATGTATATACCCTCTTTCAGTTCTAATGTTTTACAGATCATAGACTTAGAATGAGGTAACTACAACCTCAGATGAACAGCAGCACCTGATACAGTACACCATATTACACCATATCATTATTTATTTAGCAGAAACTAGGCCAAAATGCAGAAGCAGCGTGAGAAAAACTAAATTGACTCCATGATAGTTTGTAGAACTGCCTTTAGCAGCAATAACTTGCAGTAATGGTTTTCTATATGACTTTATCAGTCTCTCGCATTGTTGTGAAGGAATTGCGGCCCAGTCTCCTTTATAGTGTTGCTTCAGGTCACTGAGTTTTGTGTACTTTCATTTTCAATCAGATTGAAATGTGGACTTAGGGCCATTACAGCACCTTGATTCATTTGCTTTTCAGTCAGCTTTAGATTTTCTGCTGTACTTGAGATCATTGTCTTATTCCATGGCCCAGTTTGGGCTAAGCTTAAACTGATGGACAGTCTCACATTTGACTCTAGAATACTTTGGAACACAGAGGAGCTCGTGGTTGCACTTTTGTAGTTAGTTTATTTGCTTTCATGATCATTGGTTCATTTCAAGTCATATTGTTTCTTACATTCCTTTGTGCTTTTGGTTCTTCCTAGTTCAGGCTTGGCTTGTTTGTTTATTGTTCTTGCATCCTTAAGTTCCCAGTGGCTTTAGGTCTTCCCGTGTTTTTTTCGCTTAGTGTTTAGAGCCTCTTGTCTTGGTGTGTCTTTCTCCCTGTCAAGGTGTCAAGTTTGAATTTATATATCCCTGTCTTTTCACTTCCCATATTATTTTGCCAGTCTCGTGTTCTCGTGTCCTGCTTTGCTTCCTCTTCTCTCGTTTGTGTCATTCTGTTCACCTGTTCTCCCACTTCTCTAATCACCCTCCTGTGTGTTTATTGTCTGCCCTGGTGTGTTTTGCAGCCTTTAATTCTAGTTAATTTCCTAGTTTTATGCTTAGTTGTTGCATTCCTCAGTTCTTTCTTATGTTTTGCTGCTTTTGGATTCTTTAGCCCTCTATACCAGCTTGCTTTAAGTTGATCTCGCTGCCTCTGCGTCTTGTATTTGGGTCCTCACCTCACTCTACATGGTTAGCGCTGGCTGACCGTGACAGGGTTTTTTTGCAGTCTGACCTCTGAGGGAATTTGCTGGGACTCCTGGGAAGATGGACTGCTGTATTGAATGATGGACTTCAAATTGTTTGGAAATGGCCTTATAACCCTTCCCACATTGATGAGCAGCTTCTCTGAGATCATTGCTGATGTCTTTCCTCTATGCTGAATACTCCAGCAAGCTGACAAAACCTCTGCTTTCATAGAGGTGCTCATACTTGCTGATGATCGAGGACCAGATTATTTCTTTTAATAAATCCAAGTATGGAAAACCTCCGAATGAAGGAGTGTGCTTTCTTTTTACCATGGCTGCATCAGTTATGAAGCCTGTGACTTTAGTGTGGCAGTCAGTGAGTAGAAAATAATTACAAGCCAGTTTGGAACTTAAATTCAACCACTGCATTTGTAAGAATATTTTATATGCCAAAATTTAAATCCCACTTCCACATAGCATTTCAGGAATGTCACTTAACTTCAGTATTTAACATGAAATAATCTCAATCTGCAATAGCATGACAAACCCTCTGCCAAATAAATGCACGATTAGAGTCTTCTAAAGTATTTTACTACTCATCAGCTTTGATGACGGACTACCACCTTCTTTTTCTGATTTCCTGTTCCTGTTTCCTGTAGAGTCATCTCTGGCATGTTGTCCCTCCTTTTACCCATATCTCTGCAAATATCTGGACAGGGAAGCAGATGAACCGGGTCCTTTTACTGAGATGAACAGCAGGCTTTTGGACCTTTGGAGAAAAATGAGAACAGAGAATCAATAAATATATGAAAAACAGTCGCCTTAGTAATATGTTTTACAGCATCATGTACCACACGTTCTAGCTTCTGATTGATGCTGTGAATGACGCTCAGGTTAGATTACATCTTTTTTTACTTGCTCTGTATCACAGCTGCAGCACCAAGAGCTGCAAAACCTACAGTTTCACATGAGTTTCACATGTTTGGCAAAAACACTCAGTATTAACATATGTAGCCTTTTTAAGGTGGCTTCTGTAAAATGTGCCAGTTAAACTTCCTGGACAGGGTGTACTTCACGTAAGGTCATATTATTCATAGGATGCTAAAAATGCTGCAGAAGGTACCAGTGGAACAAACACAATTAAGAAGTGGAGTTCAGTGACTCCTATTTATGGAGGTGAAGCCCGACAGACAGCGCTTGGCTAGAGAACCGTGCCAGACACCTGTCAGTCAAAACAGCTTGCTTCTGGCTCCAGAGTCCAAATGGATGAGGTCTAAAAAAAATTCACTCCCTTTTTTTTGTACCATCTGTAGGCACATTTTATAATGCTGTAAAATTGGACACTTGAACACAGCCTTCTACAGTAAGTGGACTCTTTTGTTTGGAACTGCAGGTGTTTGGCACTTTGTTTCTGGGCCCTGGAGGCTGCTGCCTCCTGCAGTCACTGCCCCCCCCCTTCTTTCCCCTGTAATACAGTCACTGTACTGTATCACTATCAGTCTTCAAAGCCTGTATTGATTGAGCTGCGGTTGTGTCATACTTTTCACACCTTTGCGCTCCCTCTTTCTCATCCTTATTTTAACCTCCTCTTCCTCCTCCCAGCGGTGCAGCAATGATTAATGTGACTGTGAAACTCCGAACTCTTCATCAGCAGGGAGAATCGCCAGGCTAATGGCTCATCTGGAGAGAAACGCTGAGATTGTCAACAAGCTCGCTCTAGACTTCCTGCAACACCCTTGGGATCAAGAAACCTCTCTTCACACGTGTGTTTGTGTACACGTGGTGTGTGTGTGTGTGTTTGTTTAGCACTCTGAGGCACAAAGAAACAGAAAAAAAAATGGAAAGATAAATCAAAAATAATGTTTGTGTCTTCCAGGTAAATCTCCACTGTGGGGTGAAGACTTGCTGCCGTTCACTACGCTGATGTACGGCAATGGACCCGGACACAAAATCATTAATGGCAAACGCCCTGACATTCGCAATGTTGACACCAGTAAGACACACTTGTTACATCTTTGTTTGACAGAATTTAGTATATTAGATAGCCCCCTGGTCTGCTAACACGCTCCTTTAACAATCAGCAGTCGGCATTATTGATCAGAACAGTTTTAAATTTAAATGGCTCTGCAATGTCATCTGAATGAACTAACTGTTTTTACTGTTTCTCCATCTTTTCCAGAAACAAAAGACTACATCCAGCAGGCTGCTGTCCCCGTTGAATCGACTACCCACAGTGGAGAGGATGTGGCAGTGCTGGCCCGTGGACCCATGGCCCACCTCTTTCAGGGTGTTAATGAGCAAAACTACATTGCCCACGCCATGGCCTACACTGCCTGCGTGGGTGCCGACCCAAGGCACTGTGAGGGGCAGATCATTCATACAACCTTTGGGAATGACAAGAACAGGGCCGGAGGTAGTGGAAGAGTTAGTGCCTCAACAGCTTTGCTCAGTAGCCTCCTAAGTGCTGTGTTGGTTCTCACATTCCTCATGTGAGATCTATTTTTTTCCACTGATCTGTCTCTACCGTCAGAGGTCAGGGTCATAACAAATGGATTCTGTGATTTGCTCAAGGACACTTCAGCAGGGAAGATGTGTGTAGGGTGGCTTCTTGTGACAGGGTTATGTTGCAGCCTGCAAAGCTTCTTGATCAGACAGAGTGAATCAAGACACAGAAATCATTAACTGGGATGAGGACCGTCACAGTGACAGTAAAGAATCATCCTAATAAAAACACATTTCTGTGAACTCATCAAGTTTCTATGCTGGCACTTTATTTGAATCCTTGTGTTGTATAATAAAGCAGTCTTTCGCTAGAGAGCTGGTTTGCCACTTTATTGATATAAATTACTTAAATACGCCAGCAATGTTATTTGTTGACATTTATGGGTTCATCAGAGAATGACAAACCGTCATTCTCTGATAATCTTGTTTCCGCTTTAAAAAATAAAGGAAAACAATCCCTATCTCATGCTGACTTTAGCTTCTCTCATCTAATTCTTGGCCAGAAGAGGAAATAAACATATTTCTGCAAAATGTTGACCATTCCTTTAAGCCAATTTCATATTTATGAAAAATGACTCATAAATGTATTTACTGAAACTTCAAAATAAAAGTGCTATTTCATTGTTTAGTGAGCTTCTGTCTTACTGTTTTGAAATTAGGCACGATGAGCGAGGGGGGATCTGTCTGAGAAATCGAGGAATGCTGCCTGCCTTAAAGCACTCTGCTTTCTTCTCCTTTTTCACTCAAACTGGGACCATAACGTTTACATCATACTATATTTTACAACACTTGAAACTAACAATTGAGATCATGAACTCATCCCTTAAGTTCTTTTCCCCCTATGACATAAGGGGGAAAAGAACTGAGGGGCTTTTCCTCAGATTTCTAGAATATGATTGACGGTGTCAGGTTCAGCAGTCTCAATATCTTGTTCCTGTTTTCTGGTTCTGTTGGCTCCATCGAGTGATCACCCCAGCTTGCAGTGGGGGTAATCTAACCCATCTAACATAGTGTGGAATGGCTGAGATGAAAATTTACACCTTCAAGTCTGAGGCCATGGTTCTGAACTGGAAAAGGATGGAGTGCCCATTCTGCATTAGGAATGGATTGATGATGTTCAGTTATCTCAGGGTCTTGTTCATGAGCCAGGGAAGGAGGGAGCAGGAGATTGACAGACAGATGTGGATGCTGCACTGCTCTGCTGTGGTGAAGACGGAGCTTACGGATTTACTGGTTGATCTACTTAACGACTTCCTACCGTCACCTGCAGCCATGAATCGTGGATAGTGACTAAAAGAAGGAGATCTCAAATACAAGCAGCAGAAATGAGTTTCCTCCAAAGGGTGTCTCGGCGTTCCATTGGTGATAGGCTGAGGACGTTGGGAGGGGCTCAGAGTATAGCTCTCACTCTTCCACAGTGAAAGGACACAGCTGAGATGGTTCAGACATATGACTAGGATGAAGATGATTCAGGCATGTCCAGTGAGGAAGGGCAAACCCAGGACACACTGGAGAGATTATGTATATCTTGTTTGGCTTTGAACACCTTTGGTGTCACCGCCAGAAGAGCGGTGACACCAAAGCACCACAAGAAGCCCACCTTTTAATTTAAAACTTTGTACAAAGTGCACTAAACATCACCAAGTCTCCTGTTTAAACACCGCACAACTTTCAAGATACTTTTCAAGCATCTTTCAGAGCTGCATCAGTGTCCCACACTGGCTCTATGATGATGTGATCCGGGCTCTGTTGGGTCAGATCACCTGTTGCAGGACTTCTTGTGGCTGAAAATAATTTTATATTTGCTGCTTGTTGTATGACAAAATGAATTGGGGGTCAAAAAGAATTGTTCTCTAGTTGTACTGGGTATTAATTTAAGCGTCTTAAGTCTCTTAATAATTTTATAGCACTGTATATTCTCACATGTTTTCATGTTTATCCCTGAGGTCAACAAAGGATGCTGATGCCAGCGATTCCACTTCATAACTTCATAACGCCACTTCATAACTAACCTGTTAGAATATGAGTCTAAAATATGAGTCTCCTTCTATCCTTGATCCTCTCGCCCAACATCCGCAGTGCTAATTGAGGTTTGAGGTGGCTTGGTTTGATTACATTACTACAGCAGTCCATTAATAATGCAAATTATGTAAAGATCACCTATTTTTATCCTTGGGTGACAGATTGTAGTAATTATTTCAGACATCTGTTGGGGTTAGGAGTTTGTTAAACCTGATTTTGACTCTCCCTGTACTCATTTAGACTGGCCTGAGGCCATCATCATTGTTTTAGATGATGGGCCTGCGCTCACAAGACTCATTTAGGGATCATGGTGAAGAGAAGCTCAACAGCTTGAGATGAGATGTAAGAGGAAGTGTTTTGTCTTTTGTCTGGAACTGAGGTTATATTAAGGTATAGAAGGGGACAGCATCACCTTTTGCAACAGACGTTCTCTTAAAAAACCTGTGTATATAAATAAAAACATACAGTACCAGCCAACAGTTTGGACACACTTTGGATACACTTCAAATGCACAAACATTTTCACAATTAAATTGTGCAAGGAAGATTGCAGAAACATTCTTAGAACCTATTAAATTGTTCGTATGAAATCAGAGAATGTAACTTGTAATATTTTAGCTCGTTCAATTTTTATGCACCGTGTGAATACGTGTTTTTCTCAGAAAAAAATTCTAATGTTAGAATAACCTGTGGTCTGATACTGTACTGTATTTAAATGTAAGCAGAGATCAGACATAACTTGGCAGTTTATCCATTGGAGATTGTAAGTAAATGTTTTCCCTTCTGTTTGATAAGGACGACCACCCCACCTTTTCATATCACACGTGATGAAACAGCGCACTGTTATATACAAAAACAAGAGGATTTAAAGTGGAGGTAGAAAAAATGCACCTAAACAATATCACCATAATCAAAAGCACACAATAAAATCACAGATCATCTGTTTGCTTCTTCTTCTCCAGTGCTTAGTGGGTCTCATGTAAAGCCCTCAATAGAGGATAGGACAGCTGGAGACAGCAGCAGCAGGAGCCTGGGACATAAGAGCTGTCTCGGTTATTTCTCTGCTTTTCATTTACTCAGCCAGGCAGCTCCACAATGCTGTCTTGTCCTCATTTTACTTCATGAGACTAAATCTGCTGAGCTTTTATCAAGATCTCCTTCTTATCTGCAGCCCCGAGAGCCTGAAGCTGGCAGAAAGCTCCTGTTTCGTCACTTGCCTTGTGTTCTGAGTGCTGTTGTGGGCTCTCTGAATAAGAGGACAGCTACACGTTTTTCAGCTGAGGGGGCTGCTGTCTAAACTGGCTTTCTTGGGCTTATCGCAGCACAAATGATCACTCTTTTTAACAGAATGGAAATCCTGCTCACATCCTTGTTTTTTGTTTAAACGTGGATCACTGGAATGCTTTTGATCATACAGAGAGAGGAAGCTGAGGATTTCCAGTCGCCTGTAAAAATGACAAATTATCCAACTTTTCTGTGGCTAAGGAATCAGAGTGACATTTTGCTGCTTCTGTCACACATTTCTAAACATTTTTAAAAATAATAGATATTAAAACAAGAATAGATATAAAAGGAATGACTGTTTCTCTGTTGGACACACTGCACATTTTTAAATGTACAGTGTGTCGGACTCTATTTGTGCACACTTTAATAAAATTAACTTGTATGAACAACACGTTGTCCATTTTAATCAGTTTTATCATCTCTAACGTGTGCATTTATTCCTTGCATGTGTGTGCCTAATTGTGTTGAATTTTCGTAATGTGAGTTTTGTCATTTTGTGGCCTTTTCTCATAAGAAAATGAGACAAGTTGTTCAGGATTGCAGTCCAAACACATCTCTGCAGTCACATACTGTACTGCGCAACAGGCTCTCCGCACACCTGCAGCTCCCAGGGCCGCCTTTACCACAGCTGTCCTTTCGGTGGCGCTAGAGCACTAGATAAAGTACGGACAGGGTCGATCAGCCTGTGTGGATTTGCCGCAACTTTTATGTGTGTTATGAGATGGGAGCTGCACTGCGGGGAGAGTGGGTGCAGAAGATAACAGTCTTCTGCAGTTCAAACTGTAGAAATCACACAACACGAGACGAGTGTGCATGCGCAAAAATAGGCCTGTGCGACTAATGACAGTCCTCCCACGTTTTGACTATGTGGTGAGCAAAGTGACACATGCCGCACATATTAAGAAATCATACTTTGATGTTTTTCATTCACTCTCAGTGTGTTTATGTATATCAAGTTGGCCATTTTTGAGCCATGATGTTCACATGATGGCACCAAGGCATTCACTCCCCCGCGGCTCTTTACGCCATGGACGCGCTCCTCTGGGCTCTCCCGGCAGCATATAATCAGGCTTATAGACCATTCCTTTACAGGTTTTTACTTTGCAAAGATGAAAAAATTTGCGACACGTTGTTTTTTGTTTTGTTTTACTTTTGACAGTCAGTAGAATAAAGTGTATTTACAGTTGGAATCAGTCTGTATTTTTGATCTCTACCTCATACAGTCCTTTAATCTTGTTGTTCACAGTGGCCACCACATTCTTCAGCCATGTTTCCTGATGCATGAAGGCATGAGGTCCATCCACTATTAAAATAATTAGAACGCCATTCATTTTCAACCAGCTTTCTTTCTTTCTTTCTTTCTTTCTTTCTTTCTTTCTTGCGAGAAGGGTGTTTAAAAGACACAAGGGTCAACATTTATTTTCCATTCAGTGGAGAACACAGATCTCGAAAGCTGCTGATTTACAGCTATGTTTGATACTGTTGAGCTTTTTCTTTAAAAAAAAAAAAGTACGGTGTTGCCTGCAGGTAAAAATGGTGAAATCGGTACACAACATCTTTACATGTGACCACACACTCACTGATCATTTCCAAAGACGTTTTGCACTATCCTATTTTTGGGAATGGATTGAAAATGCCTCTCAAAGGGCTCCGCGATGGATCTGTTCGCCATATGAGGTAATAGGCGCAGTGTGGAGGTAGAGCGGCCTCGTGGGTCACCAGCTCCGCGGGTCTATGTTTAGAGTCCTGGTGGGCGTTAAGAGAAATGGAGGGAGAGGGAAGATACTTCAGCACCAACCTCGCTCATAGACAAGTTTGGGTCGCTTACAAATAGGTCACAACGGGCCTTTCTTTTGTTTTATTCACTCCCTCTGCCAATGCATTGTTCTGTAATGGGTAAGTGGGATTAAACATACAGGAGCCCAAATGTCAGACACCCCCCCCCTTTCTTTCTTTCTTTCTTTGACAGCTTGCCTATATATGGATGCGCGGACTGGAAGGTCACAAAGAGCCTGCAGCTAGGCTACTAGGTGGACATGAAATGGGGTCTGATGTTCGGAAACGTGCCAGCCTGTGTGGGAAAATTGTCACTTTGCGGACATGCTCTTTGCTGCTGAAAGCTGCATCGTTGCACCACTGTACACCAACATGCAGCCTGTGCTCATATACAGCCAACACGAAATAAAAATGGGTTTTGTTGCTCTCTTAACAGCATAAACTGCCCTGGGCTTCACAAACTGCGCAGTTTCCTCATTTAGACCTGATGACATATGCAACATGTTCCCAATTTGTCATTATGCCAGCTCTTGCATGGATGAGGAGAAATTAAATCCTTAGTTGACACCTTGCTCCTCCTATGAGTGCGGTCCTAACTCCTCCCTTCCTTCCTCATGTCGGCTGGCATGTAAGGCAACACTAGCCAATCACATCTCATTCCGCTTCCACTTCGGAGGCGGAAACTCAGATTTGGCAGTATATAAGCGGTTGAGCGTGGGATTTTTGTATCAATGTGTCGATCTCTTAAGATTCTCCCTGTGACGCACAGAGATCTGTTTTGACAGTGTGGGGTGGCAATGACCGGCAGTGACCGAGCGGGGAGACCTCAACCCTCACAGCTGCCTGGCTGCCCCTGAAACCCATGCCGACGCCATACAGAGCGCTGTCCGTTCGCTGTGGTGCTGAACCGCATGATCCGACCCTGCGACAGGTGACGCGGACTTTATCCAATAGAGACTCAACTTGATTAAACAACTGCAAAAACTCTTTGTGTGCACGGATTTGAACCACGTTATAAACACAGAAGAAACTGAAAGCACGGATCAGAAGTGATGGCTGGACTCCCCCCCGCCCTCGGCGTCACTCCAGCGGTCTGAGCACAGCAGCGCGCTGCCGCCTCGTACCGGAACCCAGCGGAGCCTCCGTAGGAGCAGTCAGAGGCTTTCAATAAGTGAGGTACGCTCCGCGTCTTTTAGGGGAAAGAAATTTAAATAGCTTGCGCTCCTAAAGGGTTCTACATGCAGCTGCAAATATGGGCTGTATCAGCTCCAAAGCGCCTGTTGGTAAGAATTATTTTGAATTTGCTCTCATGATAAAAGCACGCTGAAGGAAGGCTGTTTATTTTTACGCATATGTTTTGTTGCAGCCTTTGGCAGGTGCAGACTGAATTTCGTGTGCTTGTATATGCACAGCATGCTGTGCCCGAGATGCGAAGACATATGATAGCGCTGCTGAGTCATATGCATACGAATAAGGAGCTTCAATATGCAATATAGCGCTTTAGATGGCTGGAATTTAAACTATATTAGAGGTTAATGGCGCGTGTGAGCGCAGGACTGCGTTTTTTTTTCGTTTTTTTTTGGTGGGGTGGTGGGGATGAGTCGAGGGGACGGTATCAGCAGTCTAAACATCGCGATGCTACGAGAGTTCCAAGAAGCTTTTGGGTAAGCACGCCAGTCAGAGACAGAGAAGACAGAGGTGCTCTTGACACCATTGAGGGAGAAACGACGTTTTAATTTTGCTGACCCAAAGTCTCATCCGGACACGATGGTTCTAACCGCGCTAAGCCAGTTTAGTTGCAAGGTAGGATACCCTTTTCCTTTTACACACACGATCGCGCAACAAAAAAAATCTTGATCTCTAAATAGAAGCTTTTTTATTAGAATTAGGCTGATTTTCTTTCTTGGCACTAAAGTAAAATTTCTCGCATCTAAAAAAAACAACTAAAGAACAAACAAACTCCACATCAGTCAGTCTTGACGCACATATACAGCCGCGGATCACTTGCTTGTTGCCAAGAAACGCGCTCCCGTTTGCTCCACATCTATTTGTTCTCACGCTTGTTTACACCTTTGCTGCAAGTGTCTTCCATCCGCTGGCCGGCTAAATGTTGCCGAGGGCCCTCCGGTCCTCTGCGCTACCCCGACCACTGAGCGTGCCCCCCTAACCCACTAACATCACCGCCACCACAACCACCTTTATTATTTTTCTGTTTTTCTTACTCTGTAGCCATAAATCAAACCCGACCCACATCCATCGATTCATCGCCACAAGTAAACAGACGCGGTCGCTATTTTTCCTCCTTGTGATGGAAATGTCACAAACAGCCGTTTAAAACCCAATTTATCTGCTACACCCATAGATAATTAATAGTGTAATCTCTCACCCTCGGTCATTTGATGATTATGGCAGCTTGTCCCCCGTCTCCTTGTCACGGAGTGCGTAATGACATGCCCCCCAGTCCCATAACCCCCCATATAAGGCTGCCGCGTACGTGCACACAATGTTCCTGCACATCCACCAAGAGCGCAGTTAAGACAGCAGCCACCTGTTTGCCTCTCATATTTAGAGTATATATAAATGTGTGTGACATCACACCGAGCTTGACCTAATTGTGTTGATGCGCTCATAAGTCTGACAGAGAGCCCAAAGCCACCAGAGAGCCAGAGAGGGAGAGAGAGAGAGACGCACCGTCGAGGTCTCTCTTTCTGCAGTTTCCACGACAACGGGAAGTAGAAGGGGAAGAGAAGGAAGGAGACCAAGTGTGAGCGAAACCTCGGAGCACAATTAACAGATAAATAAAAATAAAACCCGAGACGGCAGCTCTCGTTTGCTGTAAAGGGGAAGAGGAGACACTGCTAGAGGCTCCCTTTTAGATAGATCACAGTCAAGGGAAGGAGATTAATTAAGATAAAAGGAACAAATTAGGCCCACGCGGAGGAGAAAAGCAGCCCCGCACACGAGATGCGCCACAAGTTTTATAATCTTATTCTTCACCTAACTTTAAGGGCTGATCTGGCCCAATACGTCACATACGCCTTGTCCTTACGTTCACTGCCCAGTCCCACCAACCAGAGGCGTGCCCCAAACAGGAACCTCCTAACCCCTCTAAAGCCTAAAGGCTAGAGTCCTCGTAATCTTTCAACGCTCAGCGCCACCGAATGAAAGTATTGATAGGGCCAGTGGTGGAATGCACCTTAGCACACTCAAGTACAGTTTGAATCTACTTGTCACTTGTCATGTTTATGTATTTGTTTGTTATTCTGTTCTCTGCTTCCCTCTTCTGCAATTATTGTACTGTATACCGTTCATTTAAAGTTTTAGTTACTTATTATCTGGGATATTTTAAAATACAATACTAACATGATGTAGAAGAAGACTATCCCGCAGTATAAATGTAATTAAAATCATCACAGCAACATTGATTTACACATTGTGTAAATCATTAGTTAATAATTATGAGCCAGTATTAACGTATAAGATTGTGCGTAATAAGTGCACATGTAGTTTAAGTGAATGCTTTTGGCTGCGTAAACCTTTGCATAAAAAATGCTGGAAACATCCGTACCACGAATTTCTTTGCATCTGTACTTTTTTCCTTCCGTTTCTTTCTGATCCACAGTCATAGCACTCAAACCGCATCCTTGATCTGGCGCATATGTGATCATCTGTGCAACGTGTCCACTGCGGGCTTGAAGGCAAAAACATGCCTGCGCAGTGTCGCTTAAAATCAACACAGCCTCTTTCCTGTGTGGCTTTAAAGGGCAATAAACCTGCGACGCAGCTCAGCTTGTGGAGATCCGTTTCAGATGCGACCATTTCCTGGCAATTAGTTGCTGTCGTGTCTCTATAAAATCTCATCCGGGACTGGAGCGCTAGGTTTAGGCAAAACAGTGGGGCTGCACAGTTTACATGCGTGTGTTGGGCTCAAATGACTGTCTGGAAATCAATTGAAAGCTATAGAACACGTGCGCATCTTCCACTCCTCTAAACAATACTCGCATTGACTAAGGTGGCCTAGATTCAACGATACAATGCACCCCGGGCATCCGATCCCATCACACCCAATTAAACAGCGCATATTGAATTCTGCAGGTGGGCAACATGAGCTCATGGTGCTAAACGGCTGAAGTCTGGTGACTGGTCCTGATATACGACTCAATATTTGAGATGGGCGCTGGCGACTAATCGAGCGAGTTGTTCTTTTCACGGACAGTAACTAGAAACGCCTCCGTGCAGCGGAGGGGGTCGGAAAGATGAGCCAGGCACTGACATTTGGAGGCCCGCCTCTTAATCTCGTTTTGCAAATCTGATTGAAGAGTGGCGAGCGCGTGCGAAACTGCACGCGTATGTTTACGTGGAGGGCTGTGAAACGCGTGGAGCTGTCCTGGTGCTGAAATGTTCTGCTGCACCGTATGCACGCCGGCAGTAGAGGGTTAATCAGCACCTTTGGTCCTTCATGGTCCCCCAGTCTGCCGGGTCACAGAGAGGGCAAGATGATGGAAAGGTTAAACGCATGCAATCAAGCGGATAGTTATACGTCTGCAGGGGGCTCTCTGACGTTTGCAGCCAATAGGTTGCTTAGTGACATTTGCGCTTCATGTTGTCGGAGCCTTGCCTCTGTTTTTTCATGACGTAGCCGGCTGACATCAGATAAATATGTGCTTAAAAACAAAAAAACAAAAACATAAATCATTTCAGAGGTATGACCGGTATGCCCTGCTTTAAAAAAATCTTTACTGCTTCTCTCCTCTTGACAAAGTAGACCTAACTTCATGAAATATCTAAGAGACTTGAGCTGCCGCCAGAACCATACATTTGCATGACATGGCATGGCTTTAAAGTGCATGGAAGTAGATCTGCACTCCTCGCCTCCTGTGTTGTCTCACTACATATGGTCTGAGAATACGCTGCGGTTAAGGAGCCCAGCATTTGTTAACACAGAATATAAGGAGGAAAGCACTTTCCAAATACTTTTAGGGTATCTATTTAAAATACAATTACCAAAACTAGCCTAGTCCTTTAGATTCTGTTCTAGTTGTAATTCCGATTTGTTGTTATTACATTGAAAATCTAGCCCTTATTTTATTATATTTTATTTTATCTACTGCATGGTATTTAAGAATTGAGTAATTGGGGGGAAATTCGGTGTTTGATGTATTTTTCCGAGAGGGCAAGAACAGCAGCGAGAATCAGATGCGGTATTACATTATCTTATATGGTCATCGGCCCCCGAGGAGGCATGAGGTTGGCATGGTGCTGCAACTTTGAACCATATCAGGTTTGCTGAAGCCTTAAAACTCATACTGCAGTTGATAATTCTGGCTCCAGTGAAGAAAACAAACAAACAAACATGTTACGAATAATTAATTACGCTTTATAGCCACAATCCTGTGGGAGCGTTTTTGCCATGATATCACATTTACTTTACATTCACATTTACTTCACTTTACTTCGCTATTCAGCCC
Source organism: Bujurquina vittata (assembly GCA_015106715.1). NCBI lineage: Eukaryota > Metazoa > Chordata > Actinopteri > Cichliformes > Cichlidae > Bujurquina > Bujurquina vittata. The sequence goes on from VUQK01015652.1 coordinate 24,428, forward strand.
TTTTGGAGCAAGACTGCGGCGAGGAGCTACTCTGAGTTTTATGACTGTTGATTTGCTATGATCCTCACGTGGCTCTCTTCCTCCCGACAGTGGCGGTTGACGGTTCGTTGCGCGTGGACTGGAGCGCGGCAGGCTCCCTGTCTGACCTAGCGCTCCTGGGGAGCACGCGGACCTCCTTGGCGCGCAGACTGATACTGACAGCACCTTTGGGCGCACTGGACTTCAGCGAGGTGCCCTTAATTCTCTCTTTATTATAGTAAAAAGTTTCAGCTTGGACTGCTGCTTACTGCCCCGTGCAGTGTTTTGCAGCACACATTCAAACACAGCTCAGAGTGCTTTCTAATGGGCAGTAAAGGCGATTCAAATGAAGAAAATGTCGCATTATATGTAGTAGCAGCAGCGTGCAGCACCGTGTAAAGACAAGGCCCACTCATAAAAAATGGAACTGTAGCCTATGTATTTAATTAGATTCAAAAGCTTTTATAGGCACCTTAATTTTCCTTTGGAAAGTGCTACTGCATTGACAATAATAAGATTATTATAGACCATTATCACAGGTGTAATGATGTCCCAGCAAGTGTCCCAGAGAACTGGTATGCACAAAAGAAGGATCGTCTCTAATCTGAATGCAGCCATCATTTTTACACATGTTTCCGCCACACTGTAACAATTTCCTTGTGTAAGAAAAATTGTAGTGCTTTTTAGGGAATGCCCTCTAACAGTCACCCATTTATTATAAGGGTTAATCAAGAGGAACTAATCAGATTAGATGTAGTCATGTAATATGGGGTGGTGGTAATGTAAAAGCTTATAAGATATTTGACCTGACAAGAAAGTATCCCAGTAATCTCACTGTATTTTTTTTTCTCCAGAAAACACCACTATAATTTTTTTATTTTTATGGGGTAAATTGTTATTTCAGTTCTAACAGACAGTCGAGTTGCCCGACAAATTGTTGACTGGAGGGGAAAACATTACTGTGCCTAAATGTACTGTATTCGCCTTTCATCTTCTCTATGCGAATGCTCAGTTCTAGTAACACGTACTATCTGAATCAGGCTTTAAGTGGACTAGTGGATCTCCCCAAGCAGAAAATGATTTTCTCAACCTTTCCTACTCTAATAATTACCTTATTAATCAAGCCATCCAAGTCTGTAATGTATGTTTCAACCCAGGCTTCTTTTCTCCATTTTAGGTTTCACTGATACTAACCAGATGGTTTTCTACTCAGTTTACAAGCCATTCATAATTTGCAGTTAATTTTATTTTCATTTGGAATTTCAAATACAATATCGTTCACATGCCCCTCACTAGAGCACTGAGACCACTGCTCCACATATGCCCGACTGGAGTATTTGCCTGAATGCTCCTTTGAATTCACAAGCCTACAGCTCAATGCATTTATATATTTTTATCAGAATTTCTGATCTGATAATTGAAAATACAGGTGGACTCACGGATTCACAGGCTTGCTCGAAAAACTGAAAAGTCTCAGGGATGCCTTGGTATAGCAGACAAATATTTTTAAAAAGGCGGGAGGGTGGACTCCTTTGTAAATATCTTCTTGAACAGAAATCTACACGAGCATGAAGATCTTGCAGGATGGCATTTGACCTCCATCCTTGAAAGATTTCTTTAAAGAACCAAGAAGGGATTCAGCTGCAGTAAACTATTTAATGCAGTAAACTATTTAATGCTACAGCAGTGCAATTTAGTGGGCTCATAATTGGCTGAGCGATGACAACAATGATGATAAATACACCTTGCCTGTTTTGTCAGTGCACACCATCTGGGCGTGAATCTGATGTGTCGCATAGAGGCAGGCAGGCGATGATTAGCAGCGCCTAAGTGATCCATTATGAAATGCAGCCTCTCGCTCTTCATGGGCGGGCCTGGTATTGAACACTGGAGACTGTAAGAGACAGCCTGGCTGGACTGCTGATCTCAACACATCTATATAACAGAGGAAGTGCTCTAATGCTTCACATTTAACAGCCCTGTAGAAAAAAAATCTCCTTCAAAAGCCTTCATTTCTATTTAATGCTACAGCGTCTACTGTAAAAGAAAGCAGGAAGGCATGTGTAAGTCCTTAATCTGGTTCTTGGTTGGTGTTCTGAGTGTGTGACATCATCAGTGAATCAGGCACGCAGACACGCCGGGAGGAATTGTTCCACGGTGACTGGTTGCCATAGAAATGTTCCCATTGTGGAAAAGTTAGCAGACAGAGAGAGGGTGAAGAAGGAGGAAGAAGGTAGAAATGTGGTGTGTCAAAATATTCAGGTTATTTTCCATAAGTAGAAGCGGATGCCACACCACTGTTCCACTGAAAGCTTGAATTCTTGTAATGCTTTTTCTTTCATGTATCCCTGTGTGTGTGTGGCAAAAGAAGGGGTTGACATTTGGTAAATAAGAACAGAGTGTTTGACTCAGTTGGCCAGTGGAATGGCACAAGTTAGATTTCTGCTGTGATGTGACCTTAATTAGCCCATAAAATAGAAGCTATAGCAATAAAATGCTTCTCTGCCAAGCATATTGGAAAACCTGGGGCACTGTGTTAAGTCATCCTGTGGCTATTCTGTGGCTCTGTGACTGCAGCCCATTGAAATAGGTAAGCCTAATGAGCCACTTTAGGTTCTTAAATCACATTTACAACAACAAATGTTGCACATTCCAGTGTTTCCCACAGATTTAGATTCTGTTTGCAGAGAATAAATGATGCCATTTGTAAGGCTCTCCCCTGCAAATAATTTAATTCCCAAGTTCTTTGTGACGAAAAATGGGTTCAATTCCACCATCTTGTAGTGCAGCTGGCAGCGGTAACCCTTGTTCTACCCTGTGAGCTCAGTGCACCGGCACAGGAATTGGTTTTACACCTGCTGCAGGTTCTGGTAAGAGTATCCCTCCAGCTCTCAGGAGAGCAAAAAGACTCCTGTCACCAACTACGATCCAAGATGGTGGAGTTGGAGTCCCACATCCTGAAGTGGAAGGTGAACGATATCCACGACCGCACCCATAATAGCCTGGCAAGACAATAAGGGCTAAGCCAAGCTGGTTTGCAGCAATTGAACCTTCAAATTTAAAGCACAGGATTTGTCCACCAGCAAATCAATCACAGATAGCATTGTTATTTCTAAAAAACAAGCAAACATGCTGTCGCTAAATGTACTTGGGCAACTCATTCAAGGAAAATATATGTATGCATGGAAACAGCTGCTTTTCTTTTAAACAGAGTCACACAATCTTTGTAAACAATTTGATAATGGAAAAAGTAAATAAAAATAAAGGAATAAAACCTTGAAGTGTGCTTTCGTGTCTCTGCGTAGGCTTTAAGGTGATGCAGTTAAAGAGGCATTGATAGGGCAACTTGCACTGAGGAGTCCATTGTGTTTTTCTCTGTGCTGTCTCCAGGCTACAGCTCACAGAGAGAGCACTTAACCAATGATTTAAAAGCCAAAGGTGAACCTGAGCAGCCTCTTTGCTGCGGACAATCAGCAGAACATGAAGTTTTATGGATTCGTGATGTTACGTGTGTACGTGCGCATTTGAATCGTCGTTCTTACACGAGCCATTGCATTCACCTCAACACATAAAGCTTTAAAATGAAGGATTTTAACATAGAAATCAGTTTGATCGTATTTGAAGTATCTGAGATGTATTTAAATGTGCTTTATATTGCACTGGAGAACGTCTAAGCACCCTGTCTGCTCTGAGTCGGGCTTGTGTCTTCGTCTGTGTTCACACTCTGCTGTTCAGTAGGGCAGTGGGGGGGATTAGTGGAGGAGCACAGTCGGCAGTCAGCACGATGATGCTCAGGCAGAGGGGTTGTACCCACATTTTTCAAAAGCTTGTGGTCTAATATCAGAATACAGTGAATGTTGTCAGGGTATAAAATCCTCCCACATTAGACTTTCTCAGGGCAGCTGTTTGAAGGCAAATAAAACAGCATTAACCAGCTGACATCTGATTTCCAGTTAAAGGCCCACATTATATATTATTCTAAATCTCCTCTATGGTATGTGTCACGTCTCCTCCAGATTATCCTCCTGCCGATCTGTGAGCTGCTCTGTGGCACAAGGGGATCAGTATGCCTTGCGGCGGCAGCCTGGACAATCGCAAGCGTGGGATCCCCTTCGCTGTTGCAGGGCCCCTCTGACAGACAGTTTTGTTGTTGTTTGTTTGTTATTCAGTATTTTGTTACAGTTAAGTGGAATTGACATGACAAGGTCAGGGTGATGCTCCTGGGTTGAGCTAACTTCATCACCAGTCAAACTACAAATCAAATGTGGCCGGCACTGACTGGTGACTCATTGACGCAAGAAAAGGGAAATATGGCTTTTATAGTAGGTCAAGTAGTCCAATGCTGTTCCTCTAAATGATTGAAACTAGAGCACCAGACAGCTCCACTGAGAAACAGTGGGACTGGAGACAGTCTGTACATGTTGAGATACTCCTCAGCCTTTTCAAAACCATCATCAAATTGCTCAGTCAGCTGAGTGTGTTGACCCATATTGAGTGACATTGTGGAAGCAGCAGCTCAACATGTGGCCTTTGCTGTTGACGTGCTCCCACGTGAGTACAGGTTGTGCTATAAAACGTTAGCAGACAAAGGAACTCGTCAACACCTGATACTCCCTCTGTGGTTTGAGTTTACAGAGCAGACAGATTTGATTGAGGAAGGGTGGGGGAGGAAGGGGTCCATCTTTTGTCTTCAGTCTGCTTCTCTTAGTTCTCTGAGAGGAAATTACCTATCTTAGTCTGTGTGTGTGTGTAGGCTGGTATTACCAAAATACCAGCCTACACACACACACACACACGCACACACACACACACACAGACGTATTCAGATAGAAATTGGAGCAAAAGAAAAATCTATCAGTCACAGCTGATACCACTGGAGGGACCCACTTGGGTAACAGCTGTGTGTAGTTAATGTGTATACAGCTAGAAGACAAGCACGCTGTTGAGCCTGCAGCCGCACGGCAAAGTGCGCCGTTGTATCTTGAGAAGACTCTTCTCAGTTACCTGAACTATTAGTTTGCTAATTACCCAGCAGACTAATTTACAGAAGAATACTTGAACCTAGTTGCAGTCACCTTTTATAAATTAGTCTGCTGGGTAATTAGCA
>VUQK01015653.1:0-19306 GCA_015106715.1 Bujurquina vittata
ATATATATAAATAAAAAAACCTTTTTTTATCTCCTGTAAATGATCTAGGTATAATTATCAGTTCAGTATCTCTCTCTCTCTCACACACACACACACAAATGTGAATGAGAACACTCAGGATACTACACCCCCTTTTTTTCATCTTCACTGAGTGGGAGCGTGAAAGATGACATACAAAGCGATTTCAGTTTACAGCAGCCCATTATTCATAATCAGGGATGATTGAGTTGAAAATAAAAGCTCTGAAAAAATAATCATTAGTACAGAAGCTGCAACGATAACCCAACACCATTGTTCTTTCTGGTCAGATAAGCAATTTTCTGGAGGAACTGGGACATTGTAAGACCCTGTGTGGTCAACATGAGTGGGTCGGAAAAGCCAAGTGTGTTACAGACAACGCTAATCTCCGTGTAGATAAGATGATGTCTTTTATCTAAACCTCACAGCACGTGGAGGAAATGCAAAGTCTAAGCACAGCAGAGTACATCCACCCTTTTTCAAAGTGCCTTTTTTCACTTTAATGCAAATGTGCTTTGCAGAATCTCGTAGTAGGAAAATGCTTTTTTTGTATTGCTTTGTTTTAATTCAGTTTTAGTGCTCAATTTATATTGCCTTGTGACCATTACTGCTTCTTTTCTTCTTTGTAACCAGAGGACCATAGTGGTACCTCTTCCTAGAAAAACCCTCTAATAAAAAAAAAAACTTCCGTCAGTGTTTTGGTTTGTATTAAAATCTCCCATTGATGAGCAACCCAGTGATAAAACTTCTGAGACATCAGTAGAACTGAAAGAAAATGTAATTATATAGACAACAACCTTAATAAAAATGATGGCAAACTAAATCCTCAGATAAGTCTGTCTAAATAAATAAATAAACCCCTTTCTCTGCAGACCTTTACATTTTTAAGATGAGATGCCTTTATATATATTTTTTTACTGACACCTGTTTCCTTTGAAAACACCATGAAACCAAATGAGCATAAATGTATTACCTTGGCGAATAACTGCAGAGGTCAAAGGTGATGTTCCAGTAGCTCAGTCAGTGGTCAGGACAAGGGTTTGACGGACAAAAATTGTTATGAATAGTGAGCATAACATGAGAGGAAGCAAAAACGAATAGGCAAGAATATGAAAAAAGAGGAGAGGAAATATTAGTGCAGCACAGTTAACTAAAATGATTTCAGGGGAAGGGAAATGTGATCAGGTGGCTGGGAAGGAAAAGCAAACCAATAGACCCCATACCTTGGCGGTTTAACATCAGGTGCGCCAGACCTTGAGGGAAAGAACAGAAAAAAGGATACGAAAACAGGAAGTTCATAAAGAGGTTCGGGAGAACAAAAGCATTGTCACAATGTTGGACTGCAGTTTGTGACAGACATCCTGGGGAAGGTACGGATGTCAAAGTTCAAATTAAAATATAAAGGGGAAATCAAACTAAAAACAGACAAACATCTCAAGGGAGGAAAGGGAAGGCAAGGAGAGAAAAAAACATCTTGACAGGTGCAACCCTCACAGGTAGTTGCTCTCACAGATGCTTTTTTCTAATGGAACATATATTGTATGTTTATTTGATGCAGACAGTGTTTGAGATGTACCAGGAATACATAAAATCTGCTTCTGTTGCAAAGACCAAATGTAAAAAAAGAAAGAAAGAAAAAAAAGTCACCCATGGTAATGCTAGTTCATGGATTTCTGTGATCTTTCTATATGCTGCGCAACTCATCTCCACTTCTCCACGCGAGTATTTGGCATGTAAGTGCTCAGCCAACCCAGATGAGCCTATTTAACCTTTTTATATGGCACCATTTTTATAAAAGGATGGAGGAAGTACCGTTCCCTATCCTTTAAATCTTTAGTGACTCTCATTTCCATTTCTTTTTTTCTGAGGATTTACCATTTACTGCAGCAAGGTTTGAGGATGGAGCCTCTAAACTGTGCCCTCATACAATAACACAAACTTTAATGCAGTGATAACCATCATCTAAAGCTGTCAAACTTAACCTTAACCTTAAAAAAAGCAATGCTTCACCATGGTAAAGCATCACCTACTATCAACCATCAAAGCAAAAATGCCAACATCACGTGTCCACATTTTGTCATATGGCAGGCAAAGGAGATAGCCTCAAATGCACTGGCTATTGTGATGAACATATGAGCTAATTGCACTGGTCAACATTCAGCTTACTTCATGAGACAATATTGTAATACTCAAATACTGCACTGAAATGCCCTCTAAAAAGCAATATCGGGAACAGAAATGCTGTTTTGCATGTCACGTGCTTGTTGTGAGGGACACTGTATTCAAAGCCCTGCAGGTTAGCCTGTGTGCGCTGCCGATCCAAGTTTGATCCAGTTTCAACCAGCTTAAATCTTTGAATACATCGCCTGACAGCAAAACACAGGCAAATATCTCAATAGGTCAGGCAGAAATTGTATGACATAGCCTACCTCTCCTGCTTTTCCTGATATAAGAGAGTTGGGGCTGACACAATGTAACACTTCTGCTGAGCACATGAGCCCCACTGTGTGAGCCAACACAAACAGCTCTCATCAGTGCATCAGCACTCTAAGACCCTTGTACAGCAAGTCTCTTAGTCACTATTCCAGCCCTATTTCAGTCATTAGGTAAAACCTTACGAAGGGGCAGGTTGCTGCTGCACAAATCTCCTCGCATGTTCCACTGAACAAGCTTGTTAATGCTGCAACTCCTGGTGTGGAATGGACATGATTACCCCTGGGAAGGTCCTTGCCTGCCAACACGTAGGCTTTTGATACAGTGTGCCATTGCAAAGCCAGTGACTGAGCCTGTGCTTAGACAGGATTCACCAGCAGCCCTGTCTGCACAGCAGACAAAGCACTGCTGTGTGCACCCCCACTGCGGCTGTGCACTGCACATGACAGGCCAACGTACATATCCATAAATTATGTCACCTCTTCTTACCCTCATCACCCCTCAGGTGATCTCATTCTCACAAGCAGTAGTAAGATGTGACTACATTAAGATCACGTCTGCCTCTATCCTCTGTCTGTCCTTCTGCTTTGAGCATCACACGGCACAGATGAGGCACAGTATCAGCTTCAAGGGGCTACAAAGGAGGCTTGCATACAGTGTCATTAACTGTAACAAAGACACTGTTGTTGAAAGCCACCACTGGCTGAGATAGCAGGAAGAATAAAAACCCTCTTTCCATGTCTTTGCCTTTTGTCCTGAGGGACAGGAATAAGGTTCCCTTCATCCAAATAATAAGCATATGCGGTTAAAGCCAAAGCTGGAAAACACCACTGTCTCCAACCCTGGTTACTTATATGAAGATGAGGAAAAAGGCTTTGACTGAAAAAATTTGCTGCTACTTTGACTCACTTACTTCAAATTTCTGTTGAACACTGGGACAAGCAAAACTGACTCGCACCCCCGACCAAACTGAATAGATGCTGTTGACCAGAACAGAAATGCCTTAGTCAACATCATAATCTTTGAGAATGTATGAATTTCCTAGGAGTTGACTATAAGGGGATTAAGAGTGGTGCCATTGCTTCCCTTGTACAAAGGCAGCCACCCATCGAATCCATGCATCCTGCTTGGCTGTGCCTTACATCCAAAACTCAGTGTGTGAAAATGCAGAGGTAACCGGCTAATACTCTTTAGAAAGGAAAGCCTGTATGGATAAAACTATTGTTTTTACCAGTAATCTATTACACTTTATTTTTTAAATAGGAGGTTAACTGTACAGTAGGCTATAAAATAGGCAGCAAAGTGAAAAACCAAGCAATGCAATATCACTTCATTAAAATGTTACTTTTAGGATACTTTTGACTTGGCTTCATCATACAAATAAATAAAAAATTTGTTATTGCTGTTGTGAAAAGTCAAAAAAAAAAAGCACTCTCGGTACTGGTCACGACACTCTATGAGTGTGCATGTTCCACGTCAATCGTTTATTAGCCATGTTGGGTTTTTTTTAAACATGCTCACAGACACCTCAGTATCTGCATCTGCTGACCTTGAATAAATATATAACATTGAAAACATATGACCAGAAAAGCTGCTGCTGAACAACTCTTTGTGTTTTCAAGCAGTCAAGAATGTTGCACCTCTGGCAACATCGAGCTGGTTGAAAATAAGTAATTCACGCTTTGAATGATGACGGTTTGAATCCACAGAGAACCAGAGCAGGTGAAGTTTTTTGACCTGTGTAAAAATACCCAGTAAAAGTTTAAAAAGTGCACGCGCTACTAAAAACGTGAACAAACACCGCTACAGAAAGGAGGCCTGGTGCTTACGAAAGTCTTTAACAAACTATTGCTTGTGCATTGCTGCTGAACTTTAGACCTCTAGCTCTCCTTCTCCAACACCATCATCTTCAGTTTATTTTTATTGATTTTTTTGCACATGTAAAAACCACATTATTATTAAAAAAAAAAATCTAATTATGTGTTTGTAGTAGGCCTGGAGGGGGAAAAAAGGCCTGAAACCAGCATGATTTATAAACATTTTAGCATATGAAAAGAGCTGAATTCATGTTAGTGGGGCTGCCACCCCCCCCCCCAACAATTTCTCTGAATCATTTATAACACGATTAACTCTGGAAATACTTCTAACAAGGTAAGCACGTCTACCTTTGTAAGTTTAATTAAACAAATATAATGAAAAAACAAATGCAGATGTTGAAGGACCTCTCAGTCATTACTGTGACATTAATTAGCAAGCAACTACGAAGAAAGAACCATTTCATGAGGATTAGGATTTGCTAAATTTGTTTTTCCATGAAAAGTAGAGTATTATGAAGCCTGTTGTAATGAGGGATTAGACCAAGGTCAGCGCTGCTCAAGAGAAGCAAACCCATCAGGACCGGTTGTGTCCTTTCTTTCGAAGATTTTGATACTTGCTTTATCAACCCCGTAGCTCTCACTGCGTCCTTACTCTGTGCTTACAAATGAAAATCTGAAGAGGAAATAACACAATGACAGTGTATTAGCACATGGCATGTGTGTTGCATAAGGTTTTCCTATATGTTGGAGTGATTTTACTGTGCCTTGTGAGGTCGCTATTCTTATCTCTTGTTCACAGACCTGTTTTTTTGCTCACAAAACATCAGAGGATGCTGCACTCTTTTGGCATCTGAGCATGCCCCACTATGGCCTTTGTCCGCACAGATCGATGGGAGGCCCACGTGCAGCATACTGTAGATGAACAACTCGGGAAGACTCACCTGCTGTGGGTTTTTTTGCTGGCTTAAAGCATTCCTCAGACAAATAAATATAATTCCTGCACCAGTTAACACACAGCCAAGACCAAATATAGCATTTAGGTTACCATTTTTGTCATCTCTGGGGGAAGGAGGCAATTTAGATAATGCATAGATTAGTCTATTTCTGTTGATGCAAGGGCAGCAGAAAAGAGATTTGCTGCAGAGTAGTACATGGAGTGATATGAAGGACAGAAATTTTTCTAAAAAAGCATCCGGTCAGTGCTATTTTTTTTCTGACATTGTTGTTTTCATGCATTCTGTATTTGGGGATTGTCTCCATGTCAAGCCTTAATCCAATAAACACTCTGATGTGCTCTCTTTGCAGCATGTCATTTAATAATGCGTGCCTGTTTGCTGTGAGCACAGCCATGCCATCTTTGCTAATATTAACAATGATTAATGCTTGCTTTTGCAAATTGGGCAGCGACAAATCTTATTTTAAATGTTACTGAAAAGAGCAAACCAAGAGCCTGGTAAGTTTAGAATTCTGCATAGTGAGAATCTATGACAAATCAGCTATCAACTAAATATCTAATAATATACCAAGACACACGGCGTATGTATGCCGTTACAGAAGCCATCCGACACCCATGCATTTTTAATCAACACAGCCATGTGAAAAGCCTGCAGATGAAGAAAATATAATTTTTATCTTTAGTCTACTTTTTGCTGTCATACTCCAAATGTAAGCGTCACAAGCAGGACTTCAGAGAGCAGGTGCGTACAGGTGCACATCTCGAGTCAGTAACACTGATTTATCATGTGCAGTAGTCCAGCACCCCTTGTGCTGCTCTCCTGAGCCTGTTGGCTGTCCTTTCACCAGAACCGGCATTTCTTGCTAAGGAGATGGATGTCTCGCTCGGATGCCAGCTAAACAAATCTTCCTAGCGACTCTCAATCTTCATTTCCGTTCAGTATGTGCACCTCATTAGAAAGCGGTCCTGTTTGATTATGGTGACTGAAAATGCTGGTAATACAGAGACAAGTGTCTCTTTCAAGAAAACAGTTTTACTGGCACCTATATAAAAAATACACATCAAATATTATTCAAATTTATTAACGTTAAGGGCATGGCAATCAGCGGTAGATGTTTTATGCCATCATGTTAGAGTTTAATATACTTATTTACCTTAGAGAAATAAAGGCATATAAGACTAAGCAAACCTCGGAGCAGTTCACTTAAGAATAATATGCACTGTAGAGGGGAAAATATAGAATTTATAAATATTAAAACAAAGCATTTCTGTACACTCACTTTCTTTGTGATGCAGTATATAAATGCAATCCATATTGTGTGACACCCACGTACTCAGCAGACCTTTCCAGTCACCTTGAGCACAGTGATTATATATACAATGAGCATTCAGCACATTAGGCCCCTTTTCATCAGTGACCTTGTGACCAGTGATAGTATATCTCCGTTCAGCTTAATTTGTAGGATGTCAGAACTGCAGTCCAAACTGACAATAACAACCTGATAATAACCGAAACACACTCTCACCCACTGATGCTGCGGTAATAGCCTCTGCAAATAAGAGCATCACGGCACACAAATTATGCTCATCATTATGCTCATTATATAACAATGCATTGTCTTACCTTCTACTTCTCTCTGGACAGCTGCAGGGGTAAATGAAAAGCAGACATATTTAATATTGACAGCAGAATATTAAGAATTAATCTACAACCAGATTACTATCTGCATCTCATCTAACATTGATGGGTACACCAAGCCTCTTCTTTATGTCAAAACATGCATGCAGACTGACACATGATTTACTCAGAGCGTGTGAGGTTGGTAATTTGTTTGCTTAGTATAATGGGTGGCATCGCATCACATTTGTGATGTATAATGTCACATATTCATAATCTGAGGTGTTACCTAAAGAAGGATTATGTTTAGTAAGGACTATCCTGAATACCATTTGTAAGAGGGACCCTAATGTGTTCTGCAGCGTGGAAAAGATTTTAATCACTTCCACTTTTTGTTCTGTATTGTAGCTGAAAGTTCCTTTAAAACACGCTTGTTTGTTTTTTTCCTTTTGCAGATTTTCCAAAATAAGAAAATGGGATCCATTTGGCGGCCCGTTAGATGTGCCAGTGTTGAAAACATGCAAACAGCTATCACATTGGAAAGCTGTTATCCTTTGACTTGTGAAGATGACTGCTGAGAGAGCTGAGCTCACACAGTCCAACTACTTCTAAACATTGCTGTAGTGTACTTTGGCCTGGATTGCAGTTAAGTGGGCTTTATTGATTATCCTCAGGAGCTCAGTGAAAGTATGTACTGTATATTTGGAAGGCATCTGAAGATACATGAACTATTTATACTTTAGACAATGCTGAATAACTCACAATCCTAATTACTGACTTTGTAACTCTGTCGTACTTGTGGTGTTGTCACACTGCATTTTAACTTCTATCTTTTACCCTTAGCAGTGTGACTGTCTCAGTTTAGAAACAAACAAGTATTTTCTAAGAAGCACAATTTAAAATACAATCCTGCTGCCCTTCTGTCATAGAAACACATGGTATTTTTCTCACCTTCTTGGCAGTACCTTCCCCTGTAGCCGGTATTGATACAGTCACAGAAAACCTCTCCTTGGTTGACGGAGCACACACCTTTGTTGCTGCATGGAGAATGTGTGTCGCATATATACTCCAGATCATTATGAACAGCTTGACCATCCAGCAGTATTGGTAGTGCTTCCCCTAGTTTCAAGTTGGCAATTAGACCCTGGAAAGGTGGCTCATATTTGACGGTGCTGGAAGTCAGGGCCGAGAGACGCACATCAGGTGAGATTCCCCCTACATAGAGATCACTATCCACTACCATCTCTTTTCTCTTGGACTTCACCTCAGCCACTTTCTCCTCATTGTCAACCACCAGTTTGGTCTCTCTGTAATTACGAGTGAGAAGGATTCTGTGCCAGCGTTGGTCGTTGATATGGGTCTCTGTGTGCAGGGAGGCAGGTTCTGCGCAGTGAATGGTAAACCGCAACTGGAGCCTCCCGTCTGCAATTAGCAGCTCCAGGAAATCACAGTTCCCCCCGTCATCAAAATAGAGCACCAGGGCCTTGCTGATGTTGCTTTTCAGAATAAAGCTGAGCTCACCTGTTGCCTTAGCATCCCACTGGCCATAACGTGTCCACTGACCAGGAACCCCCTCATATTCCAAAGCTATTCCTGTTAGCACCAATCCAGCTAACAACAACCAGGAAGCTGCTCCTTTACAGCTGCACATGATGCTGACTATCTACTGTCTAGTGTAGGTCTCTAGTTTAGATGAATCCAACACACAGCTGTGAGAAAATGCTATCTAGTGTCTATAATTGTTTTATCACCCTATAACTTGCAGAAATAAGAGTTTCTTTAGCCTTGACTGTCTATCCTGATTCTTTTTGCCATCTCTCCTTGGGTGAGACGTGACAGAGTGAACAACTGAGGCACATTACAGAGCACTTTGCATCTAGTTTGGATTGGCTGCAAAAGCGAACAAACAATACTGTGTGATTCCTCGTCTTCGCCATCCAGTGTCTTGGCCTCCATCCAGCAGTTTTCCTATCAGTTCTTCATGGGTTAGCTAGGCACACAGCCTAGGTACAGCCTCCATTCTCCTCAGCATCCCAAAATCCTAAGACATGAAAGAAAAACGTGCAATGAATAATTGGAAATGTTGCACAACACAGTCACAACCAGTCATAACTCATAAATCACATGGCAAATTAATTACAATGAAACTAACAAATCATTAAGGGGGAAAATATGGAGATGAGAGAGAATTTCCATTGTTATGAAGAATTGATAAGCCTGCATTTAGCTCTGGTTAACATTATCACAGGTCACTCTGACCATCTATAGCCTAGAAATTCCAGCAAAAGGACCTCAACACATGGCTTTAGCATACAGCCTTAATCCTGGCACCCCACCTCATTCCTCAGCTTTTGGGCAGAAAGGGAAAGTGAGGGTCTCACTGGTTTGCTGAGACCTGTGCTGATTTCCAAGAAGCTGGTGGAGGAAAAAAACCCCAGCAACTTTGTTTTATAAGTCCCCCCCCCAAACAGATGTTCCAGCACAATCCATGGCCTCGGTAACTTCAGTGATGTTGAGCCCCTTAAGCCCTCTGCGGTCCCTGGACTCAAGCTAAGACGTTACAGCTAAAAAATACATGCAGGCTAGAGGCTGGAGAGTGCTGGAAAGGAAGGGGGTCTATGTTTGAAACAAACACGCAAACAAAAAAATTCAATATTTTGTGATAACAACAGAGGGTGTGCCTCTCAGGGCTAAGGACACAAACAAAGTTATGTGCCGGTCCTTAGCTGTAGTGGGAGCCTGCAATGACTCCATTCAGTTTGATGTCAGGCCGGATGAAATGATTTCTCAGGAAATTAGACTTATTCAAAGTGACAAAAAATGTATTTAAACAATGAGGGTGTTTATTTATGTTCTTCATTACACTGCAGAAAACAGTGCCAACAATAATGGATACAGGCAAGTACTGTCCGTGCAGCGTCAGCCTGTTACAACTTGTTTCTTTGTGCCAAAGAACTCCACTGCTACACCAAACCTATTAAAAACACATTAAAAAAGCAATATCACTATATGATTTAATTAAATGATCAAAACCACAATCAGCAGCCACAATCAGTTACAACCGGTCTGAGTAACGCAGTTACTAGATCAGTAGATCTGAAGGATGCTTACACCGCACGTCACATGGCACATACGTGATGAAACTCAATATAGGTTTGATTTAGAAAGGAGGTTGTAGAGTGAATGTTGAGATGCCTGCTCTTAACATTCACAAAATGTCCCAAAGTCACCCCATCTCCAGAACAAAAAAGAAAGGCAATACTGTACTGATCCACTCAGATCCAATGAGTCAGTCTCCAATAAAAACAGGCTACTGTCAATAATTTGTGGAGCTGAAACTCTGAGGTTTTACAATAAAACAGAGAAATAGCTAATTTGTCTGAAAGAGGAAATAATCTTTGTTATGTCAAGCTGAGTTCTTTCTCATTTAAAGATGTTTCTCAACCAGGAGCAGAGGCATTTCACGCAAGTTTGGCCCAATTTCATCTCTGTCACAGAGAGAAATATAATATGTGTTTGAGTCTGCTGGGAATTACAGCCTCTACTGGGTATCCTGCAGATGAGGGACTGCCACAGTTAGGTATATTTGCTAAAGGTAGATGTTGCAAGAAAGAGTGCATTACAGCAAATAAATCAAAGTTTCCCCCCAAAGCATCAGAAGGATTCAGGCTGGAAGAAAACCCTTCTGATAGACGGGTTTATCATGGGAAAAGGAAGGTCATAAAAAAACTGACACCCCCCTCATTGGATGAATTGCAATTTGCCAGGGTCAGGTATGGTGTGTGAAATGCTTCACAGAATCTGCCATAGCTGTATATACATGGTCAGCTTTAGCTTGCTTTGATGTTGAAACACACACACACACACACACACACACACACACACACTAGTATTTTTGTACACAAAGTAACAAGAAAGTAAGTGCTTTGCAGTAAGTGTACACTCAATATGAGCAACATTTGCTCCAAGATGTCACTATAATATGTGGGAAGACAAGATAAAGAGTATGCATTCTCATGCAAGAGCAATTAAATATTGTAGCATATGACAAATGTACAGTTTGACTATTTAAATATTAGTTCTGAAGCTTAAGCGATAACAAGCTGACATTCAAATATGAACCTAATTTCAAGCTGTTCAAGACATCTATATAAAATATCAATTGTTAAATAACCACATTTTTATGTTACACCAACTGTATCCTTCTGCATCTATATCTCTGACTTGTGTGTCCTGTTAACTCGCACCCTTTGCTCAAGGCAATCTTACAAAAACTCAACATTTCTGAGGCAGCGTTAAGCCAACAGAGACAGGGTGGATGAAACATGCAAAGGCTTATTTCCTGGAGGTTTTATGAGATGCTAGGCAGGAAATGTCATTTCTTTGCACCTGTTAAAAACATTTTTAAGCTGATTCAGCACACATCTTGGGCATAAGTAGGTCTTGTCATGGATTTTTATGAATTGTACTACTGTTAATTTTGAACTCCTACTAACACAGAGAAATCTCACAGTGCTTTGAAAAACTGAATTCAGTTATTTAATTAATGGGTTATGGACTAGTAAAGTGCTTTCTTACTGAAAGCCTTATTCAGCCATACATACACAGTGCTTTGTGGACATTAAATGACCAAGCAGTGATTTTTGTCTTACTACTTCTTTATTTAATAGTGCATACAAAATTATGTAGATATGTCCTTCCCACCCCATAAGGACATGAGATCTGTTATTTTACTAGACCTAAAAAACAAAACACAAAGCTTGGCTTCCAGTGACCCTGCTGGGTGAGTTTCAAACTCCCCGGTCATAATTTGTTATTGGCAAAACTAACTAACCATCACAATTACTTAAAAACCCAGCTTTGTCAAAGGTCTGTTTTAACACATCAACTCTGATGTTACTGATTATCTGTTAACAAATAATCACAAAATGAAACACTTAAATCCTTGCACCATTTGAGTCAGTCCATTTTGACTGAAAACTGCAGCAATATTCACAGAATTTTCCAGGCCATGTTTACATAAAAGGCCAAAAAAATCAAAAATAAAACAATAAGTGTGGAAATTCTTTTAACACTTCTACTTTCAAATTGTACCCTGGCCTGAAACTGCACACAGTTACAGCAATCTGACAGCAGAAGTGTTATTATCATTATGAAAATTCACTGAATGCAAATTGGGAAAAAGCTTTGAATGTCATTTTGTCAAAAGACTGAAACAGTGGTGCTGGTATAGCTACGCTATTATACTGCACCATTGAGAAACCTGCAAAATAAAAAATGCGTGAATTGTATCAAGGCTGCTAAATTCCGGAGTGTCAGAGGATCAGTGTCAGTAGATGCAGCTCAGCCTGTATGATATCCTTCCTGAGTAAATGCACCTATGGCATGTTTTTTTTTTTTTAAATCCCACGTGACCTCCTTCTTGAGCTATTGTGTTCACAAGATTTTCAGCAAACCTGACCGCTGAGGTTAAGGTCACCCATATTCAAATTCATGAGATTTTTAGTAGATACATGTATGGTATCAATTTGAAAAATACTAGGTGACTTCTGTCGATCACATTCACAAGTTTTTCAGGAAACTTGACCTCTGTACTTGACCTTGAAGTCAAAGTTGCTGAGATTTGAATTTATGCAAGATTTTTAGTAGATACATTTATGGTATCAATTTGAAAATCCCAGGTCACATCTTTCTCAAGTTATTGCCGCCCATCTACCCAGCGAGGTGATGACAATACCTCATCAGCTTTTTTAGGCTGAGGAGTAAAAATTAAACTCATTAAGCAGGTTTGGTTTTTTTGGTTTCTGTAAAGATTAGTCAGCTTATGAATGATAGCACTGGTTTATTGCTGACACTTAAAAAAAAAACAACAGTTCAATGAATTACATGCTTGAGAACACAAATCGGAGTCCTCGCTGTGTGTGGTTGGGCCCAGGTAAGCTACTCTGTCCAAATAGCCCCCACTATTGATCACACAATAACAACGCTCAATGTCTAAGCAAGGTGCTTACAGTTAAGCTTGTAAATTTTAATGGCTTCTCTCACTGGGTAACATGCACTTTCTTCATTAAAAGCAACAGGCCAATTACCCATCAGGGTCAGAAGCTGGTCTGGGAGCCACTGGGGGGGCTCAATTAATCTCATTTAGTGGTGTCCTGAGCCAATTCAATGGCTAAACCAGATATACACTTCTCTCTTACACCACTGGAATAAGATTGATACATGGAATTTAACAAGCTGTTTACCTTGTCACTGGTTCACTTTGCTTATTTTTCACATGGCTCATTTTCCACTATGCCTTAAATTTTTATTCAACATTTTGAGCTGTGTTTGTTCTTCTTCTGACACTTAAAATTATTTTTGCTTAGTCACTGTCACAGTGCACTCCTGCCTATATAAAAAATCTAAGAAGTAGTGATACCATAAAAGCAGCACACGTACAGTGCAGCCCGTATGTGCATACATGTAACATGACATATCCAGACTGTAGTTTATTGCTTTGGTAAATATTTGTTGTTTATTTTTTATCATTTTATATCCCACATCCACACATTAAATCAGCAACTCACACGACAGCAACCCAATGCTAGATGACCTGCTGAAGATCAAATCATGCATCAGAATGGGGGAAGAAATGTCATTTTACTGACTTTGAACATGGCATGGTTGTTGGTGCCAGATGGGCTGGTCTGAGTATTTCAGAAACTGCTGATCTGCTGATCTGCCACAACCATGTCTAGAGCTTATAGAAAATGGTCTGGAAAAGATAAAACACTAAACATGAGAAAATGCCTTGTTGATGCTAAAGGTCAGAGGCTGGTTACGCAAAAATACTGTTACAACCAAAGTATGCCTAAGAACATACTGAATCTTAAAGCAGATGAGCTACAGCACAACATCATACTGGGTGCCACTCCTGCCAGCTAAGAACAAGAAGCTGAGGCACACCGAGTTCATCCCTTCATGACCACTCTGTGTCCGTCTTCTGATGGCTGCTTCCATCAGGATAATGCACCATGTCAAAAAGCTCAAATCATCTCAAACTGGTTTCTTAAACATGACATTGAGTTCATTGCACTCAAATGGTCTCCGCAGTCTCCAGATCACAATCCAACAAAGCCCCTTTTAGATATGGTTAAAGGGGAGATTCACGTTATGGATGTGGAGCCCACAAATCTGCACCAATTGTGTGATGTTATCGTGCAAGTATGGACCACAATCTCTGAGGAATGTTTCCAGCACCTTGCTGAATTTGTGCCACAAAGAATTAAAGCAGTTCTGAAGGTAAAAGAGGGTCCACCCGGTACTAGCAAGATGTACTTATTAAAGTAGCCAGAAACACGCAAACACAGGGAGAACATGCACGCTGCGTCACCGTGCTGCCCTACATGAAAACAGTTGTACAAGTTGTTTCATCTTTATACATATCCTATTCAAGAATTGCAATAGATGGTTTTTATCGTAAACTAAGGTTCTGCATATAAATTACCACAGATATGCAATAACAGCGCAATTATATTTACTCCGCATCAGACAGTCCACGTAGAGTTCCCGTAACATGACAAGTCTAAGTTTCAGGCCACGAATGAACTAAACTCGTTTGGCCATAATGGACTTTCAGTGTGTTGATAGCTTTTCCAAATTGCCACACAGGAAGGTGGAGAGAAAAGCTAACTGCTGTAGACAGCGGAGATGGGAGATAAAGGTGCGCATTTTCAGACAGTCTCTCCTGAGTAAAAGACAGCGTGAGATAGAAGTTCATACCCTGACTTCTTTCTCTAGAATGAGGCACACAGCTGGTCAATCACTGTGAGAAGTGGGTGGACAAGACACATTAAAAATGCACAATGCTTTATTCAGCCTACACAGCTGGTGCTAATGACTGTGCTCAAAAGTAAATATTGTTAAAAAAAATCTTTTGGATAATATGTATATTATGATACATCCCACAAATACGTTTTTGACATCTTATGATTTTTTTTTTGTGACACATAGTTTAGATGTGCACTGCAGAAATGTCAAAAAAAGGGAAACAAGGACAAAACTATGCAACAAACGACAAACTCCACACACCAGCTTATATCAAGAGTTTTGAACACGCGTGTGTATGTGTGCGCGCACGTGTGTGTGTGTGTGTGTGAAAGACAGACAAATGAGAGACATTGTGAGTGGGTGGGTGGCAATAGCATAAAAAAGGAGATGAAAAAAATCAAATCACCAGTTTAAAAAAAAAGCATGACAAGAAGAGATAGATATGTGTGGATATAAATGGCAATGTGGCGTTTGACAATTCAATTGTTGCAGCAGAGAACAACAACGCTATTATCTAGAGCTGATAATAATAATATTAATAAATGTTATATTCCATGGCACTGAGAGCAGTTTTTTTTCCAAGTCAGGAGAAATAAAACAATAATAAATAATAAAATAGACTGAATATTGAAGAATAAAAGAAAATAAATAAAGGAGACAAGACAGCGAAGAGATGCGTTTCATCTGTGTACACACACTGAAAATGTAATGTTCGTCCACAGAACTGCTAAAGCAGAAAAAGCAGGAAGGGAAACAACCACAAAGAATCTGAATAAATATAAACATAACAGGTAACAGGTAGAAATGTGAGATGTGATGACTCAGGAGGTGATGCACGGTACAGAAAACAGAACAACATGAAAATAAGAATATTACATTTCTATTCTGCAGACAGAAAATTTTATTAGTTTGGAGAAAGAAGAGAAAAGAAGCAAAAAATGCGAAGAAAGGAGGGGGTCCAATACCAATTTCAGGTAATTAGTGAAGGATAAATGGACTGGTTCTTGTATAGCTCTTTTCTACTCTACATGAACACTCAAAGTGCTTTATACAGCTGTCTTATTCACCAATTCACATTCATACAAGGACTTTCTACATCTAAGTGCTTTCTATCTGATATTCACACACACAAGCACACTCTGATGCATTGGGAGCAACTCGGGGTTCAGTATCTTGCCCAAGGATACTTTGGCATGCAAACTGGAGCAGCTGAGGATCGAACCACCAATTAGTAGATGACCTGCTCTACCTCCTAAGCCACCACAATGTGGTAAATGCCTGGATACAGTCATACAGTGGTAAACAGTTACAGTGGATTGCAATTTGCATACATAATAACAATGATATTCAGTTTGTTGTGTGGCCCACCCTTATGGTCTTTATGGTGAGGATGAAAATGCCTGTGTAGGTTCTCAGTCATCCAGGTTATGGTAGACTCTGGAGCTTGAAAGCTTCTTTAGGTATTTAACCTACCCTACCAACCCTAGCAGGGTCTGTCCCCTTGGAGTTCGTTGGTGACCCACTATTGCTCATGTGCATCACCACATGAGCCAAGGTGTGAAAAAGAAAAAAGGTATGGGTCATTAGAATCAGGGGTTACAGGTGAAACTAATGTGAGACTTCGCCCAACTCTTTCAAGTGACGTGCTGAGATCATCTGAAGATGTGAGATAAAACATCTTCAAAGAAACTTAATGTCCAGTCACCTTTTTTTCAAGCTCCAGAGATGATGACTTAAGTGGAAATGCATTGCTGCTGGTCTTCCACAACTGTCTATAATCACAGGCCACTGGCACTGATCATTAAAAAATGAGAGTTATGGGGTTGACACTTAACACCCCCCCACCCCCCAATCCAACTCTCTCTTCTTAACAGATATACTGTATTCTCATAAATGGAACATTCTGGGATCACATGAGGGTCACATCCTGCATTGCAGTGCTAAAGAAATTCGGCATGAATGAGTTGCTGGTAGTAAGAGTCAACCTGATACCCTGGGGAAGGACAGAGGGGTGGTCAGAGGGGCTACAGGTTCAGCAATTATTGCCTGAGCGTGCGCATATTTCACACAGACTCAGCCTTGCAGGGAATAGGACTGAACTGTTTGTCTTGACTCCACAGCTGACACCAAACAGGAGGGATCATAGAGTGATACTCGGTAAAATGTCAGTGAACACAGCGGTGAGCTTAAAGAATCTTTTTTGAATCTGGATGAACTGAATATGCAGGTGAAAGAGCAAAACAGGAGTTGAAAGATGAAATTACCAACAAGAAAATGCTCAAGAATAACCTGCGAGATATCACAGAAAGTGTACCTGATATTCTGTTTAAAATGCACTGGTAAATTTCATTTAATCATACGTGGGGTCTGTGTTTGCCTGTCGCTGAGGCATTTAGAAGGAGCTCAAGGTCTTCTTGTCTTTAAGCATGCCTCTGTTGCAATGATTGGCTTCTTTTTCATGGTTCAATGAACTGCAAATGTTTCTGAAATTATTCCTCTTATCTAGAATTTATCCGAGCAGGTTCTTGGGTTACAATGAAAATGAATCCAGCATTTGTACCCAATGTACCGCATGGTTATTTTTCTTCAGCTGTTTAGCGCTCGTCTTTTCATCCATCATTTTTTTTCTATTAGAGGACCAGTGGAGGTTGAATATCCAGTCATTCACAAATGGAGCTTGCTAGACTATGAAAACAATTCCAATAGGCCTATAGGAACAAATATAAGGAAAACTGCACTCAATATCCACGCCCAATCTACTTGTGGCATGGGTCTGCCTGCCTAGTAAAAGTTGCGCAGCAAATAATGACTTCTTGCTACACCTCTGTAATCTTCTGCAAAGATTGCAGGAAGCAAAATGAGGCATATATTGGGACATTAATTACCTAAATGAATTGCAAATATCTAATAAAGTATTCATAGCATTTAGACATAAGATTCCATTTTAGAAATAATCCCTAATAGGGTGTTATACTGATGGGGATCCCAACCGAGTTACTCTCAGCACAGTACTGTGCAAAAGTCTTGAGCCAACCCTTGTATCTTTATATTTTGCTAGGAAAATGGGAAATAGGTGCAGCTATTTCTTGAAACATGGAAACATAAATAAAAAATATGTAAGGCAAAACCAAAGCTTGGACAATGCTAGAAAGGTTGACCACCTTTATTCTTCAGCGCAGCCTGAACTCTCTGCTTTCCTATAATTTCTTTAAGTAGTCTTCAGGAATAGTTCTCCGGGCTTCTTGAAGGACATTCAAAGTTTTTTTTTGGATGTTGGCTGCCTTTCCAGATGGTATCGCATGGTGGATCAAAATCTGATGGCACTTTTCTGTGTTCAAATTTTGTGGCCATCAATTTTGAAAAGATCTCCAACTCCACTGTCTGAAATGCAGCCCCAAACCAGGACAGAAATTTTACAGAAATCTATAGATCAGGGGTATTCAACCCCAGGCCTCGAGGGACAGTGTCCTGCAGATTTTAGATGCGTCCCTGATCCAATAGACCTGAATCAAATGGCTAAATTACCTCCTCAGTATGCAGTCAAGTTCTCCAGAGTCCTGTTAATGACTTCTATATTTGACTCAGGTGTGCTGAAGCTGAGACACATCTAAAACCTGCAGGACACTGACCCTCGAGGCCTGGAGTTGAATACCCCTGCTGTAGATACATACACACTTATACCTCTTCTCCAACCTCCTCCATACATATTGATGATGATTTGAACTGAAAAGTCAGTCCAGTTCTTGTGTAATTTGGCATACCTCAGCTTTTTCTCCCCGTTTCCCTTAAGAATGGCTTCTTGGCAGCCACCTTCCAGTGAGGCCATTTCTGAACAGTAGATGGATCAACTGAAGGGCCAGATGCAGCTCTCAGGTCCTGTATCAGGCCTTTGCTGAATCCCCCCCCCCCTTCTTAAACCTTTATAGGGCCCTCACTACAACAAAGTGCCTAAAGATAACATTTTTAATTGATTCTTTGCTAAGGCTAGACACAACATAAGAAAAATAAAATCAATGGTCAAGTACTAAAATAGTCAGATATAAGGACTGGGATGAAAATGAGTTAAAAAACAAAAACAAAAACACAGTGCACAGTACTGTGCCATATGCGTTAACATCACTGTCATTAACGTCACTGTCAAAACTGCTGATATTTACAGTAAGCTCAGGGGAAGATTTATCCCAGCTTTTTCTAAGAATGCTTTAATCTAAGAAAGCATGTCGAAATTTGTGGCATGAGCCAGACTGTGGAGGCAAATACTAAATGATATCAGATTTATTTAATGCTGAATAAAATCCTGCCATATAATTCTGTCTGTTTGGTGCCTTTTAGGTTCATGCCCCGAAGTTTGATTTTAATACACAGCAGATATTCTTCTGAGTACAGCAGAAGTGAACAGTCAGTTGAAAATTATCACTCTAAATTACAGATGGAAACAATGACAGCAGTAATGATACACACTTTTAATTAACAAATTTGGAAGTAAAATCTAATCTGGCCTGGTGTGGAACAAAGATGGGTTTGACCTACATAGACTAGGAATTTCTCTTTGATCTAAGTTTGGATTGAAGATTGAAGCTCTCCTTTTAAAATACATTTTTGTTAATTACCTTTTTTTTTTTTTCTTGTCGTGTTTTTTTTTTTAATTTTTCC
>VUQK01015653.1:19326-32374 GCA_015106715.1 Bujurquina vittata
CTTTTAAAATACATTTTTGTTAATTACCTTTTTTTTTTTTTTTGCCGTGTTTTCATTTTAACATAGGCCTTCATAAACGGAAGCTCTGAAGACAAAAAAAAGGTTTTGCTTTGTTTGTTGTCTCGTAATTAATCATTAATGTATCTGTCTAGTTGCATGTTTTAGTAATTACAGAGTGTAACAGCGAATTGATTTCCTCAAATAACCGTGAGACACAGATGGATGCCACTTTTCAGACATTGTGTTCCTCTATTTGGTGGTGGTGGTGGGAGGGGGGGTATAAGGAATATTCTGTAGTTGAGTAACTCAGACATCAAGGGACCATCTTGGTCCACACACTGAGATAGTATGGCTGCATACAGCAGCAGACAAAAAGAGTGAACAGTCTACAGCATGCCAGAATTTTTGCTACCAAAATAAAAACAGATTTTTTAAAAAAATTCAGAACTTGCAGGTTTTTAGACGAAAAAAAAAAATCTTTCCATCACCCATTCAAGGTGAAAATATGGCATGATCTTTATCGTATGAATATACATTTTAAGGAGTAAAAATGCAACTTTGCTAAGCAAATCTCTGCGGAGCCAGTGGTTCGTGCACTCACAGTAGATAAAATTCATCACAGACAGAGGCAGACGGTAGACACGCAAATAAACAGACTTGACTTCTATCCACGCTTTTAAAACCATCGGCAAAAAGATAACATCAGGGTGAAGCTGTTTGATGCCATAAATGTGATCTGAATCATCAACTATCTCATTAGCAGGTCACACTTTGTGTGCCTCAAAGGATGTGCTCAACGTGACTTCCCTTCCTACTGCACTCTTCTTTACCTTCTTCTGTCTCCTACACTACCACATGCAGACCTTGCACCAAGTCACATGATTAGCAGCAGTTTGCAGATTATAGTGTGTCCACTATTGAAAGGAATCAGAAAGAGACTCCACAGATATGCAACAATAAGATATATAATTCATTACTTTATGGATAGAAAAAAATCCCAATCAATAACAATTATTTTATCAAATCTGTCCCATGTGATATTAAACAGAATATCTTGAATTCACATTCACAAATGTGTACACATTCATGCAAAATTTATGAGAAAAAAAAACCCCATCAATAAGTTCATGAATAATAATAAATCCTTCTTAACGTATAAGCTCAAGGAGGGTCTGGTCATCTGAGAAAAAAAATAAGGAGAAATTCCGCTGCAGTAAAATTCAAGTTTATTAATAGTATATGCATGCAAATATACGCGAGGAGTAGACAGCGGGGGGTTGTCACTCAGGCGCTGATATTGCCTGGGGACCTACAGCAGTTACAAGGACAGCACCCGCCCTCCACCCTGCAGCACCCAGGACGAAGCCACAGAAGGTTGCTCAGCTGTGTGGGATCACTCAAACAAGCTGCTACCTCAGTCTGGCCCAGATGAAGCTTTTTTCACTGTGTTTACGAGGCGCCTATGTAAAAGTGGCCTCAGTGTTGTTGCTGGGTTTTGGGTTGGAATGAATTCTTCTTGTGTGTGCATGCCAACGACTCCTCAGTGAATCCCCACAAGCCTTGAAGAGGAGTTTTCCTTAATTAAGACTTATATTATGAGATATTCAACCCTCTTTTCTGCTTTTCTTCAGGTTCTATCAGCATGTTTCATAATGAGGAAGACGTATCTTAATTTTCAAAGCATCCTCCCTTACATCCGTAAATATTTTGCAGTCGTCCTCATGTGTATTAGAAGTTGTGCCCTGTCCCATTTCAAGGCAGGAAATGTTATAATTGATCAACCTGGATGTGTTATGATACGCCAACAATTTCCATAAGCACAGACAAAAATGTGCCCTTTTAACGTAATTTTGATGACACGACATCCATTGCATATTACTCTGCAGACAATCTGGCTGAGCTGTTTTCCTCGCGGGACACTAAAATCCAGCACTCGCTGGAGTTCCAGCTATTCCTCACCACCTGTGGTCCCTGAATTTTGATCACTTTACTGGGCACAACATGCAACACTTATATCTATAGGTATCCATTACAAACACCACAATACACCACATGTGCAAAGGACATTACATTTGCTAATGCAGACAGTATATTTACATTTCTAAGCTAAACAGCAGATTCAATATTGTTGAATGTAAATACAACAATGCAAAAATCAACACCAGAAACACTACAGCACTGCTGCTTCCCTCAACTAACATGGTAGGAAGGCAGACGAGGAAAGTAGGTGACAGAAAGTGAAGACATAATGGGTTTACAGTTTAGCTGTAACCTCATAATAAGAAATGGAGGTCTGCTGTGAATGAAACAAGTATAAAAGACTAAGTTCATGCTAATAACACCAGCTTTCAAGGATTTTATGCACTGCTCACAAGTAGAACAAATAAAAATCATAAATAGTCTCATATTACATAATCTCTCTAATTTCATAAATTACGCATTTATTAAAAAGAACTGAAATGAATCTGAAACAACACAAAGAAAAGACAAAAAGAAGAATTGAATGCCAGCAAGTTTACCTTCTCACAATAACAAAGCTAACAAGGTGATGTGTAATGCTGCCCACATTCATTATCTTAGTCTGTAGTCTTACTGCTTAAAATTAAACAGAAAGTATTGCTAAGGCTGGAACAATTTAAAAAACGAAGATGGTACTGAGCACACTGGAAGGAGCTGGAAGTAAAATGTGCTAAACATCACAGTAAATCATCAAAACTGCAAATATTCAAATTCAAATGTAGGTATTGTAACTTTTATCCATCCAAGAATGCTGATATGGATTAATTTCTTTAAAATTTATATTTAGATTATTATTTTTATTAAAGCCGAATTAATATCATGACGTTCGCTGAAACTCTTTAGATAAAAGCAAAGCGAGTGTCTCCTGACTTTCAGCCCTTGTTACATTGCTGTTTCTCACTCGACTCATCCTTGAATTTATGGTTAGCAGCGGCTCCATTTCCTTCCAAAGGTCAAGTTAAATTACTCGGCAATATTTGCAACCAGTGCAGGTTATTTGTGAGGTGAGCAGCGCAGTAATTTGACAAGGGTGTTTATTTACCTGCTTTCTTCTCTTTTTTTTTCTTCTACACCCACAGGGTAGGAGTACTTCAGAGGAGTCCGCAGCTTTTAACAATAAGAATCAAACTGTCTTTAGTATATTTCTGTGATCACTTGCCACTTTGAGGCACAGATCAAATAATAAATGTTACTGAAAGTCAGTTTTTTATGGTTCAAAGAGACGTGCGTGATGATGCTGAAGTGCAACTTCGTGTATTATGAATAGCAATAAACTGGCAGCTTTGGAATGTATGCATTTTATTTTGTTTGTCTGGTGTGTGGTTTAAATTTAAGGACATCATAAATTATTTGTATTTTTTCTGGCAGCGGAAGCTTTTCTTGCATCTGTTTGTAATGCGTCCCGATTTCCCCTACAGCCAGTCCTTATGTAAACTACATTAAGTGCTGAAGGCTCATATTTCCTAAGCACATAAACGTGACATTATTCTTTCCATCAAACTATCAATAAGAAAGCTAATAAGCAGATCTGCACATGTATTTGATGGTCAAATGCTCAAGGGGTTCTCATTTTCTATTTATTAAATGCAACAGTGTGTAAACACTCCCAGCTTCTAATTTGGTGTCATCCAATTATCATCCCCAGTGATACAGTTTTCCTCCCAGCAGTGTGCATGAAGCACTAAGGTGATTCTCTTTCTCTTCACACATGTTACCTTTTGTCACTGAGCTTCTCTTGTAAGCCATTGTTCCCTCAGTAAACACAGTTTGTGTTTGCACCCAAACATAAAGCAAAGATGATTATTTGGTAAAATCATAAATGGAACACCCTGGTGTTGTTTTATGCTTTTTGTGGGCATCTGTGTTGCTGTTCCAGGCTCTCAAGCGTTAGTAGTGGAATCCATATTTTCCACCCTGCACAACAGTGTCCCGACTTCAAATGTACGTCATGTTGCAAACAGCACTCTCTCGTCTTCTCCCAGCTTTATGAATCTTACATTTTATCCCTTCTACTTTTTCCTCAGTCCTTTTTTTTGAGCCAGTTTCATTGGAATAAGTCAATCTTTTATGATGGGCATGCACTCATCTATAGTGGCTGGTGTAACATGAAACTTTAATTACTCATACATGACATCCAGTCTTTTTTTTGATGAGACTGCATCTACTTTGGCATGTGGGTTAAGGGAAGGACTTGAGCATTGAGGGATTGCCTATTTTTATTTTATGTGTTAACAAAACGTGTCACTATTGCAGTGTAAGTTTTTGCAGCTGGCTATTGTCAGTGATGAATCAAAAACTTCAAGAGCTACAAGAGCTGATGCCACCCTGGTGGGATGGCCCCCATTTAGCTGCTGCTTCTGCATCTGCTGAGTAAAAGATGAATTGAAAAACAACATGGTTCTTATAAGTACTTGTAAGAACTGACTCTGATCAGGTGCTTCTCCTTTCTGGTAACCTAATTTTAAGTTAACCAGGCTGTCTTGAAAAAAAAGTGACATAATTCTCAAATCTATACGGTACACTGATTTTTTTGTTTGTTTTTGTAAAAATAGAGTACAATGTATGATTTTAAAATGAAGGGATTTTCTGTATACATTTTTCATTGATGTTTTTTTCTGAATTTTGAACCATGCATAAAATTTTAGCATTTACTTTTTATTATAAACTTCCGTAAAAAAAAAAAAGAAAAAAGGGGAGAGAAAGATGTACTGGCAGAAATTTATCAGGACATTTTCCATTTTTTTTAATGGATTTCTTATTTACAGTGTAGATATTCAGTGACAGCAGCAGGCTAGCTTCACTCCAGTACAAAGCCTGGAGCAGTAGTTTTCTGGAGTCTACACAGTGGCTGACAGTTTGCAAAATAATTTTCTACAGTTTGGTTTTATACCGACTAAATGCAACATGTCTTTTAGGAGAGCTTGAGAGAGAGCCGTGCTGGAAAGAAAATTTTGTTCCTTCTGAAAAGAGCCAGAGTAGCCATTTTCCACCTGTTTCCGCGCTATGTGGTAAGATAAGTTACTGAATGCTGGCAGGAGTTTCATATTTACCGTAAAGACATGAGAGTGCTATCAATCTTCTCATCTCACTCTCAGCAAGAAAGCAAATAGGCAAAGCGTTTCCCAAAGCACTGAACTCCTCCTTTAATGCAACTGCATTGGGACTTTTGTATGCATTCTGTTAAATGAAAAATATTTTAGAGAAAAACATGTTTATACTCCTCAAAGAGAAATATTGACAAATGCGTCATTCTGAATTTTGGACCAACCTGAGCTATCACATTGGCTCCTTTTCAGCCGATAAACATTTGCTATTGAGTTTTTTCTGTGTATTTTGCTTTCCCTGTGTTTGTGTAATGCTTTTTTAGTTCAGCTGCAAGCTGAAGCGCTATAATCACCACCCTCATCAACATCTGCATCCGCGCGACCGTCACCCTTGCCGCTAGGCATATACTCTTTATCATCAACAAGACCATCATTATCCTCATCTTCATCAACCACTTGATCTTCTTGTTGACCATTCACTCATATCTCTGCGTCAGCTGTTATTCCCACGATTTATATGTTGCATAATTCAAAGAGATGTATAAACCTTCCAATTTCCGCAGCGCTAAATATGAGATATTTGTGGCTGCTTGCTCACACTGTGCGCTGCGCGACCCGCTTTTATCTGACATGAAAGCAACCTTTTGAAAATATTGATTTTAATTGTAAATATTCCACAGAAACAATCAAGCCACTTTTGTAACATTTACAGTCATAGTCGTGCTGTTGCCGTGCCCTTATTTTTCTTCACAATCTGCCAATTTGTCTTGCTGGGAAAGCTCTTAGAGACACAGGCCTAAAGAGAAAAAACTGTGTTTTTACTGCACCTTTAGATTTAAGTGTGATAAATATGACCAGATATGGGCCTTTGGCTTGAACAACACTCAGGTAGAACAACCAATTTAAGGTATCTATCTGCCTGCTGGAACACTATGTAGGCCATACATACTGGGCGCGTGTCAGCCGAGCATTAGTTTCCCCTTGTCTCAGTAGAACAGGGCCTGTAGCAGATGACATTTTCACAAACCAGCAAGCCAGGTAATTAGGTAACTAACTATGTAACACTAGCTACAAGCATAAACATGGTACTCTTCACAGTACCCTCATTAAGCAAATGTAAATGTACTGTAGGCGTAGTAAGGATAAAATCCATGCACATCTGCTTGCTCCACTGCTGTAACTGTAATGCCATTTGAAATGCTTTCCTCAGAGATGCAATTTGCTTGGATTCACAGAGCAAAAAAAAAAATAATAAAGTAATTTAAATGACAGGACGGCAGGCATATTCCAGCTTATTCGCTTACATGCAGCAAATGAGCCTGCATCACTGTCTCTGTCTAACCAAGCAGGATCAGAGCAACACCTTTATCACACACATAGGTGGAGGTTGGGTCATGGCTGTGAGAGGCTCGGCTCAGGCAAGACTCCCGAACATCATTAGACTGATTTTCGTCCTGACATTTCTTCTGTCAACATTCAGTTCTTTCACTTATATTTCAGTTTTTGGAAAGAAGTGGAAGATTGTCTTAAACAGACCTATTTGTTTTAGGCTGTTTTTTATTAAAAAAGACTGAAATTCTCCGCTCACCACCCACTCCAATCAGTTTGAGCATACAATGACATGAGTGATGTGTGTGGACGAGCACAGAATGGCACAGAGCGCCATTTAGTCAGACGCCGTCAATCTCACACAGGTAAGCTAAAGTACAAATGAGTGGGGGAAAAAAATTCAGCTTATTCTGATTGAAGTATTTGATTTTCCTGTGATAGTTTAATCTCTCCCTGTTCTGACATTTTAGAAAAATGGTTGACGTCTGAGCCGGTGTCAAGAAAAAAAAAATCTGTCCCCCTGACATAATGTGAGGGAACGCGTTGGTGAGGATGTTTTTGGATTTCTGTGATAACTGTGCATATTTTTTTACCAAAGCTGAACATGGAAATTTTAAAGATGCCAAAAAAGGCAAAGTGGCTCAAACTAAAGGTAGCCAGAGCTCAGGGCCGGCCACAAGCCAGCAGCCTTGGTATGACCAGAGCATCAAAACAGTTAGGAGAAATATTACGGAGACGAGTGGAAAAGACAGGCTCCTGTTATCTGATGAAGTGATAAACATAATGGAAAATGATGGAAGTAACAAACATTTGTTTAGCTATATAAAAATGTTGAACCTGCTTTTGCTCATTTTTAATTAATTACTTAGTACCTCCTTCCAGTAGGGAAGCAGTTTATTTTCAGTTGTTTGTATATGCTGGAAATTATAGTTTTAGAAAGAAATCGACAAAAATCAGCAGGTCACACTTAGAAGAAAACCCTAAAATCATCAATGATGGAGAAAACGGCTATCTCTATATTTTAAAATTCTGGATAATTTCTGTTCAAACAACAACAAGGTAAGATGTAGCCTAAGAAGAAATACTCCAAACCTCTGAAACCAAAAACATTTCTCTGTGACTGCATTTTCTATGAAGCTATACTAACACGGATGATGAAGGGAAGCACCGTGAATTTATATAATAAAAAACTATTAAATTAAACAATTGTCTTGTTGATTAACAATTTCCAAAGCAAAAAAAAAAAATCTAAATCAAAATACTGACAGCGTTCAGTCAGTTTTCACCAATGTGCTAACAGAGAAGAACAGCTCATTGGGGAATATCAGAGGTTTCTAAAATCTGAACTTTAATTTAATCTGTACAAATATACACTGATCCAAAAGCAGTGACGATAAAATTCACCGATAAAGAGTTAACAGATACAGCACAAATATCAAAGTCCTCACTGTGCAACTTAATGAATTTCCCCATCTTTCCAGAGTGCCTCTTCAAGACTCTGGATATGCAAATACTCTTAAACACAACCCTCATGAAGGCAACCCCAGAGATCTTTATTATAAATGACGGACCTTCCCTCTCAACTCTGAAGGAAGACTTAATTTGCCGTCGAGATTTGGTCCTCTAGTGGAACACTGTGTAAAAATGTAGGTTGTGTAACTTAGCTCCTCATAAAGACACTTCCTGAAATATATGCACAAAAAAATTTAATGAGACAGCAAAGTCCCTCCTGTGTTTCAGTGACATTACCAGGAGCCATCATTCAGCACTGCACTTGCTTGTGGAGCTCAACCATTTATGAAGCATACTACTAATGATGAAAATGTTTGCCCTTGAAATCGCAGTTAATAAGCAGCTATACTATGACATCCATGATTAGATCATCCAGTGCTGTCACATCTCATCCTGAGAATGATGCCACCAGACAAAATGGAGAGCGGGAGCAAGAAAGGATCCTACTCACTGAATCTAACCTTTCTCTCACACACACACACACACACACACACACACACCTCCTTCTCACCAGAGCAACCTGGGTTAAACTTGGTAACAGCTTCTTTGCCAGGATCAGAAAGCTCCACTAAGACCCAATGAATGCTGACACTGATGTGGCATGGAGCTTCCTCATACAGGTAAGACGCAAGAGACAAGCTCTTTTATAGAAGAAGGCGCCTCGGGCAAGGATAAGATTGATTTTGCAATGCAGCATTAGATGAGATTTCCGATGCATACTATAACAAATTAGCATGAATCTGTTCCTCATGAGAGACGCCCGAAGACACAGATTGAATTGAAATAAATGACTGTCCCAGTGTTTACCACACCATCCCCGATGCTGCAGTCCGCTGGTCATCTAAGTGTGACAGACCTGGTTCGGGCACAGCAGAGATCAGCGTGATGGATGGACAGTCAGGCAGCTGATCAATTGCCTCCACATAAATCTGTCATCCACCTTAATGTGAGATGATAAGGAAGGAGAAACGAAAGCTTGCAGGACTTTGCTCTTTTAACCTGAACTCTTACAATGCAATTTACTATGGCTGGCCAGGTTTCCTGCTCTTATTTTACCCCATACATAAGCTACCTTTCATCATGAGTGCTCACAGGCCTTCCAAGCTAGAGTCCTGTGGATATTAGCTTGAAAAGATTAATGCCTGTGCTGGTAAGAGTAATGTCTGGTATGAAAGAGAAAGATTCATTGAGCAATCCAAAACTAAGACAGTATAAGACCTCTGCAACCCTGTCAGACGTCTCTGGCAACAGATCTGATACAAGTTCAATCAAAACATTTCACTTTGCTATACTGTAGCATTCAGCCCCCCTATTCTCCGTTTCAAAGTTACGGGCTGGTGCAGTGATGAAGATAATGTGTATTACTGTACCAGACTGACAGTCAGCCAAGGTGAATGTTTGACCTTCCACATGTCATCACTGTTTTAGTGGAAGAAACTGGCTTCCGCACACACTTCTTTAAAGATGGCACTGATGTACTGTAAAAGAAGCTAACCCAGTGAGCTCATGAATAATGCATGTCATAATCCAGTCTGTTGTTGGGCCTTTGATTTATTTTTTTCTTTGACATTCATTACTAACGCATTTAAGAATGCAAAACTGAATCTGAAACTTGTCAAAGTAAAAGATCACACTAGTTTACAACATAACAATGTGCCGAAATGTGATTATATTCTAGGAATTACTGGCTCTTTACGATAAATAAAAGATCCACAATTTGGGGGACACTGGACTGAAAATATGTTGTAATTTCAGGATTAGTAAAACATAGAGCCCTCTAATAATATTTCAGCATGCCTGCTGAACAGCCAAACATGTTAGATAGAAAATGCAGATTTGAAATGATACAGTAACTAGAACACAGAGTAGTTTTTCTTCTTTGCTCTAGATTTCAGCAGGCTCTTGTTGCACTGCTGTTTTTTGGGGGGTTTTTTGAGCACCATAACTGCATAACGTACTGGCGGGGTGATATTGTGTTTTATATCTCAAAGGGCACTGATTATGCTGCCTGGGCACATTTTGGTTAACAGTGCAGTTTCTTTTTCTCATGCTGTCACACGGTAGCAACGATGGACGAGCTGAAATACATTTGCAATGTAATGCAACACTCTTGAACATGCAGAAGACACCTGAAAGGAGCAGCATAGGAATCCTGCACTCTTCACCTCCTGGCTCATGTATCCTAAGTTTATAAATATCACCTTCGGGGATTTTTTTATGCTCTCCAAGAACTCATTATTCTTTATGCCATTTTCATTTGCCAAATTACTACAGTGCCATGCAAAGTTAAACTGTGAGATTCTGAACACTTACTTCATTTCTGTTTTCCTCTGCTATTACTGCAATACAATAGCCTCTTAATCAAGACCAGAGGCTGATTGGAGACTGTGGTGTCAACCTTAGGAGCTCCTTAATTACAAAAGTTGTCTGCTCCATGGGGTGGGAGGAAGTACTTTTGTACAGGAACATCATCATTTAAGTAGCAGAAAATGTGCCAGTATTCCTCAAACCAAAATGTGCTGCTATTTCAAGGGACAGTCTAGACTGCATAACTGATAGTATCGTAAGTTTGAGGTTTCCCCATTCTTCTCCCTGAGCTGTTAATCCCTCTAAAACAGCATAGAAGCATTTTAAAATTCACTATTTCTTAATGCATAGCCTAAAAAAAAACTGATTTCAATCTCACATCATTTCATTAATGAGAAATAAAGGAAGAAATACACAGCAAATGTCATTCCTTCTCCATAATGGCTGCATCGTCTTGCTAAAATTTGATCTGGTGCTTTTTTGTCATGCACATATTTAATGAATTACAGCTGAGCTTTTCAGAAAACATTTTTGTCACGGCGCCTCCCAGTATGACAGGCCCCGGCGTACCAACCTTTTCTGATTCCCGAGTAGCATTCTGCTTACAGAAAATTACAGACCACCTTCCGCTCCATTCCACCTACTGTACCACCTGTGGTGAAAATAACGGGCAATTTCACTGTCACTTATTTCACAGATATATAACAAGACTAATCAAGCTTTCTAAATCAGTTTCCACCATATATGCTGATTATTATTTTTCTTTTCAAAATTCCAGTGTCCATATCTGGACTTTAATAGTGTCTTTAAGCTACTCTTTAAAACAAGTGGCACAATGACCCAGATTGTAACTTAACCAACAGTGCTGCCGGTGCCACAACTCCAGCTACAGGACCCCTGGCTATATGGGTTGTATGTAGGATTTCAGTTATTTAAGCATTTTGTTTCAGTTATTTGAGCAAAGTTTTTTTTAAATATAATCCACAAATAATTAAATAAACCAAACTCCCCAAAGGTGTAGAGAGACAAAGATCTCAACTGTGACCTTTTTTTGTCTTCACCATCCAGGGACATAATGCCTGTTTGGCTGCGCAGCTGGCATGCAACTGAGTCACGCGTCAGCCCTGATTAGAAGCAGCAGTGGTCCGCGGGCCCCGTTCCTCTGCCAGAGCCAGAAGTGGAAAAGGCCAGGGCCACCACTTTCAGTCTGTGGATGTGACCTTGATGGGGTATGATAGAGAGGAAGCGACACGATTCGCAATGCCGCACAATATCTGTAAACTTCCACTTCCCCAGTATGCACGCTGAAGCTATTGAGCTGTGACACACACGCGCGCACACACAATGTCAACTCTGCCCTGTTGTTATTTCAAGCAGTCTCCTCCTTCACGTCACCCAGTCATCCATCTCTCTTTGCATATTGGCTGGTGCTTTAGGCGTGACATCTTAATTCTAAATTTCCTTTTCATACTTAGCAGCCGCCATGCTAATGTAAAAAAATTCAAATAAGCGGAGCTTTAACAGATAATGGCTGAAATAAATTCAAGCATTAAGCTTAAATGTGAAGTAATGTGATGCAGCTTAATACTATTAAGAGCTATAAAATAATTTCTGATATTATTTTCAATTAAGTGAATACTGGTTGTTTTATGTGTGTATTAGCAGCAGTGACGTCAGTTTTTAATATTAACTCTGTCCAAACCCTCAAGTCTCACTGGAAGCAGCAATGGAGACAGATGTCTTGTGAACTAGATCATAGCAACAAGAGTGGGGTAAAGATGACACTGAAGGCCAAAAAAATATATATACTAAATGATGAGCAAAATATTACCAGTGGCATATCCTGTGTCAAAACAGAGCTGATAACTTATTAAAAATAAACACAGGAAATTTGCTGTGAGCTGCAAATACAAAAGATGAAAAAGGGAAATTAGAATAGAGAACAAAAAGGCAAGACTGTGACACACCCTTGTGTTGCATTGCTGCCTGGACATATCCTCACAAAAAAACACTATACACACACAAGAAGTCATGCTCTGCATTGCATAAGTCCATTGTTCATGTTTGGAGCATTGCAAGCCAAGCCTTCTTTGTTATCAACAAAGCTCTCATTTAAGAAAACCAAGTGGTTTACTAAAGAATAACATAGCATTTAAATGAGTCTGTCAGCCAAAGCAGCAGAGATTTAAAAGCGTTGATGAGAAAATGTGCAATCTGAGACGCAACACTTGTGCGCTGTCCACAAGCAGGTGCTAAAAGATTGCATGCAACCATAATCAGAGATGGTCACTTACTTTAAGTGCAAAGGGACAGAGTCCTGATTTGCAAACACCAAAATTTTAGAGAACTAAGTAACAAAATGGGTTGAATTACAGGTGGAGTAGAATTTGCAAAGCAAATTGGTTTCCAGGGTGCAGGGAGGGCAGCAGCACTCCTGTGAAATGTGCAGCAGCGTAGCTGAGAATCTCGGGCACCTCCCCTCTTTTTTTTGATAAATTAATCTAATTACTGGGGCTAATATCCAGCTGTGACCTAGACTCGTTACCATTTTAAGCAATGGCACTGAAGACACTCAAAAAAACAGAACGATGATGTAATTAAACTGAATTACAACACTAAGATTTTAAACTACACCAATTTATGCAATCCAGTGAACAATAGATGATGATTAAGTAGTGACTCTTTCTGTTCATTCACATTCACCCAAGTAATATATGCAGTGTTGCACATTAGTGGTGATATATATATATATATATATATATATATATATATATATATATATATATATATATATATTTATATATATTTTTATATATATTTTTTATATTTTTTTATTT
>VUQK01015653.1:34224-49049 GCA_015106715.1 Bujurquina vittata
GAGAGAAGAGGGGGG
Organism: Bujurquina vittata; assembly: GCA_015106715.1. Classification (NCBI taxonomy): domain Eukaryota; kingdom Metazoa; phylum Chordata; class Actinopteri; order Cichliformes; family Cichlidae; genus Bujurquina; species Bujurquina vittata. The sequence goes on from VUQK01015653.1 coordinate 34,240, forward strand.
TTTGTTTCCCCCCCCCCCCCCCCCCCCCCCGGGATTTGGGGACAAATCCTTCATTCTGTAAAAACTAATATGGGCACAAAAAGTAGTTCCCCTGCTCTGTTCTAGTGTTTACACTCACATGTGTGTCTTAATGAGTTGCTCACTCATCCAGTTGCCATCTTTGTTGCATATCATGTAACAAAACATACCCTCGTGTCATTCCTACAGTAGCAGCCCCCTGCATATTCAATGTGTCCAGCTGAGCATTTGAAGCAGGAAAACTTCCATGGCTCTGCAGAAAAGTGCTCAAGTCTCGGCCTGCATTCTGTTTGAAGTTGAACAAAATGTAATTTATCTGACCCCCGTAACTTTTTTGAGAAGAGTCTCCAAAATGAACAGTGACACCACTGTACAGGCTGGAGTATAATATTTTGAGCTGCCATCATCACTGTAGCAAGTAAATGAGTATGGATGTGAGCTTCATTTAAGCAGCATATCTCAGTTCTGCTCAATTCATGTTAAATTGATGGCAGGAAAGAGAACAAAGGGGGATTCTGAGCGCATGAATGGTAAAAGTTAAAATAACAGTTTTACTTTTGAAGTTCATTTTTCTTTAAAATTATACAAAAAAGGTATCAGCTTGCTTTATGTAAGGAACACAACAAAAACAAAAGACAAAACAGAGAAATGAACTGGAAAGACTTCACACAGGTTTATATAAGTCTTGTGCTGGAGAACATCAACATTTAACGTCATTGTGTTGGAGTGAGCCGTACATTTTCTAGATGATACTTCAAGCTCTTTTGTTTAATCGTGCTGCTTTTCCATGCTGGAACTGGATTCTGGGAACCTGAGAACATTTGCAACTGTTGAGCTCATATGACCTGTCAGTACCTTCTGATTCTGTATTCACTGTCCTATATAAAGGTCTATGCAGCATGCTGTGAAGTGTAGAATATTTGACTTATTGGTGATGGCTGACTCACCCATTTAAAACTCTAAAAGCCTGTTAAGGTGAGCCAGTATGGGACTAAGCCTTCCTTTTGAGGCAGATCAAATCAAAGCAATCTTGAATCTGAGGATGACGAATGAATGTGCTGAAATGTTTTTACCTGCAATACAATTCAGCCCAACTAAGTAAATGGGGTTGAATATTTCTACAGCTGCATTTCAGAACCCTTGCTGCTAAAATCAACAATATAGTAGGGTTCATGATTTAACACAGAGGAGCATATTAGCAGTGTAATAATTATATATATATATATACAGTATATATATATATATATATATATATATATATATATATATATATATATACATATATATATATATACATATATATATATATATATATATGTAGAGAGAGAGAAAGCAAGATAATTGATTTTACTTGAGTTTATGGTTTTCTGTATGATTTAATCAGTCTCACACTGTTTACAGTGTTGTTTTATTGCACTGAGGTTGAGCTCTCTGAGGGACCCCAGCATGTCAGTTGGGTTGTGGTCTGGACTTTGAATGGGCCATTGCAAATTCCTTGGTTCTTTTTTTTTTCTTCAGCCATTCTGTTGTAGATTTGCTGTTGTGCTTGGGATCATTGTCCTGTTGCATGGCCAAGCTTTAGCTGTTGGACAGATGGATACTTTGGTATAAAGAGGAGTTCATGGTCAGCTTTATGACTGCAAGGTGCACAGGTCCTGTGGCTGCACAACAAGCACAATTCATCACCCCTCCATCACCGTGCTTCAGGTGTTTGTTCTGATAGGCTGTGTTTTGGTTTTCGCCAAATGGGGCACTGTGACTTACAGTATGGCCAAATATCTCCATTTTGGTCATGGAACCAAAGGTCATGGTTCCAGAAGTCTTGTGGTTTGTTCAGTAGCAACTTTGCTATGCTGCCATGTTCTTTTTAGCGACAAGAGGCTTTCTCATGGCAACACTTACAAACAAGTCACATATGCTTTGCTTTTTTGCAGTTTCCCTGAACATCGAATGGTCTGACCTTGGGTTAATTTGCCAGGATGTCCACTCCTGGGAAGACTGGAAAGTGTCTTGAATGTTTTCCAGTTGTGAATAATCTTTTTCATTATAGAACGATAGATTTAAGCTTGTTTGAAAATGGCCTTATAACCCTTTCCAGACTGACGGGCAGCAACAATTGCTTTTCTCTCTTGTTTCCTCTTTGGCATTGTGTTAGCGCACACCTCAGTGCTCCAGACCAGCAAACTGCCTAAACATCTGCATTTATAGAGGATCTAACACTTGCTGAAGATCAATAAATGAAGTGCTTTTGATTAGCAGCATCTGTCTGCTATTTACTCTCTTAATTCCTGTGGAAGGAGTAAGGGTGGACTTAGTTTTTCATTCACCGCTTCAGCATTTTGGCTTAATGTTTGCTAAATAAATAATGAGATGGTTGAATATGTTGTGCTGTTGCTCATCTGAGGCTGTATTTAAATAATGTTAGAACCCTGTAAGGATGATTTCTTTATGTCCTGCTACACAAAACCTTATCATTGAAAGAGGGTGCACTTTCTTTTTGTACATGTCTGTGTATAAAAAAAATGGAAATGTTGATGAAAAATACCTGGAATAAAGCAAATGCAGCTCAACTAAATCTGAATTAAAAGCAAGGCCCACATGTGACCACAACATATCTGCCTGCCAGTCACATAGTCAAGATGGTGCACTGAAATCCAAACAATGTCCTCATCAGAGGTCTGATTGTTTCGAATCCTCTTTTGGAAAACACAGTTCACGCACTTTTTGGAGGTGAAGTGTCCACAGATCATTTGCTGCTTCTGCATGCACGTGGCACAGCAGCTGACCAAAAATATCCTTCTTGTTATCTTCTTATCTTACCTTCAACATATCTTCTTAGCCTTTTTAGATCCTGGATATGACTTTTTTAGCACTGCGGGGACTTTTCTTGGCAGCTATCGTTTATGCTTTGAGTTGCTGCTTTGAGTTTAGTGGCATGGCTGGAGACATGTTGCTTTTGCGGCGGGAAACATAGTAGGTCTTATTTTACTTTATTACACTAAATCATATTCCTGTAGTATCATCAAGCTGCTATCTCTCTTTCCCCTATTTCTGAGACATAATCAGTTTCTGATCAATAGAGGCTTTTATTGTAAACATCTGTGGTATTTCTGTCTGCAGCACACTTTAGCAAACAGCGGTGTATATTTTAGTGACCCGTCAAAGGCAATTATTGATTTTTGTTCTGGTCTAAGGCAGAGTGAAGCTCTGTGGCCTCGATGAGGAAATGGAGGTGCGCATCTCTTGTGCAAAAGAGCTACAACTGCAATGAAATATTGAGCAACTTTCATAGGAGAAAGCCCTCAGGGTTTAAGTAAAGTATGCATATTACTGAACCTGCTTTCTGGGAGTCAGCTGCAAACTAAAAGTTTATTTATTTATTTATCTGTCTTTTTTTATTTGAAGAATGCTCATACACTGGCTCATAACATTCCTGTGGCTTGTGCGATCCTTGCGATACGCCCCGGTGCAGTTCAAGTACTTTCCTTCAAATAAGCACTAAATATTCAAAACAAGCCAGACAGCCGACTCTCATAAAAAAGTGTGGTGCTAGTACAGTTAACAAGGCCTCCTAGTAAGTGGTAAAGTAGCCAGCCAATTAAAAGCTGCAGTGTATCTAAACTGTTTTGCAATAGTGCATAATATTCATTATGGATCAGAAGACGTATTAATAGATAATGAGCCATTATGCTGAATTTGTGAAGCAGGTCAAATTTTAAGTAATACCAATGTATGGCATTATTTGTATTATCATAATGCATAAACAACAGTATTATTACCAACTTGGCTCATTGCTTTGGAATTGTTATGGGATAATATGACATGCCAGATACAAAGACAGGAAATCAATAGGCCTTTTCACAGAGGACATTTTGACACGCCACAGTTGGAAAATTACAGGTGTGAATGATATAATTAATGATGGCTGAATTCTGTTTAGCCGCTTCATTCTGTGGTCCTGGTGTGCTGGCACTTTGACTCACTGTTCAAGGCTTTATCAATTTATTAAAATCTAGACTTCTATGGAAAGAAGAAAAAAAATATTTTTATTTATTTTTTTGTTAAAACAAATTTAAAAAAAAATAATTAAGCAGTAGACCTATGCGGTCCTAACGTAACTGGAATATTGTTAAATGTTCCTCGGGGGAACTTGTACTAATAATCTTTGCATACCAATGTGTGATTTTTCTCTGTAGCAAGTCAAGGCAAAATTTCACAGGGGCCACTTTGAACCAGTGTACACATTTATTTAATAGATAATGTGACACCAACAATGACAACAACAGTTCTAAAAAACTGAGAGGAAAAAAAGATATTCTAGATATGACAAAGGCCATGTTTACTTCAGTAATAATGCCCAAGACCAAGTTGACTGGTTATAAAGTGTCAGTTCTGTAACTACGTCTACATTTTTTTCAGTCTGGTAGCTATGCCAACAGGTGTGTGTGAACTTGAGTCACTCACACTAGGACACACCAGGCTGCTCTGCTAGCTAAGTTATCTCGTGTTAAACATCAAAGTAAGCAAAAGAATTAATGTGAGGCTAGTGGAAATTACACCATTCAAGTGTCTCTCCCAATATTTAAGGCTAGGATGCGGCTCGGGTGGTAGAGCGGGCTGTCTGCCACTGGGACGGTTGGTGGATCAATCCCTCATTCCTTTACTCAACCAGCTGACGTATCCTTGGGCAAGACACTGAACCCCAACTTGCCCCTGATGCATCTACTGGAGCATGTGTGAGTGATGTTAGAAAGCACTTAGGCACAGATAAATCTGTGATTGGGTGAATCAGACATGTAGCAGAAAGTGCTTTGAATGCTCAACTGAGTGGAAAGGTGCTATAAGTACCAGTGTATTTACCATCTTATTTCTTTTTTTCACTCCCTGAAGGAAAACTCTGCTTTATTTCCACTGAGTGGCTTTTGTTGTTGCCATTAGGTGTGTTTAAACAGAATCACGCACGCCACTTGCAAAGAGAGTAAGTGAAGTCAGATGAAGCCCCCTTAGGGAGATCAGGTGTCACTGCAAACTTTGCACATTCTCGCTACTGTAGTTTAAAGTTTGTCAGGCCTTTGAGGCGTCCCACTGGCCTGGGACCCCAAGCAGTTGCCTGCCTTGCCTAGTGGCAAGCGGCACCTCTGATTATTCTGCATGAGTACGCTCACACAGTCCAGGTGAAGGACTTCAAAGAAAGATGAACCAAAAAACACCTGGGTGTGAATCAAGGCTGTAATTTTTCTAAAAACAGCTTAATACATCTTGATACCTTCATCAAATATTGCCTCCACATCCAATAAATCTTTCCAGGTGTTATTGAGAGGTGTATGCAGTGTGTAAGACAACTTTTTTTTTTTTTTATCATCACAGACAGGGATATAAACCACAAAAATCCTGATACCTACCCTATAGCACAACGATGTTTTCTCCTTGTGGGATCCAGCATTAGAACCACAGAAGATATTTAGATCTTTTGAAAGTTGCTTTTCACAACTTTTTGATGAACAAACTGAACCAGCTCTCCATTAATTTGTGAGCACCTTTTTTTGGTTTTGTTTTATTTTGCTTTTCTTTCTTTTATTATATTTAGCTGTTTTCACTGCCTTAAGGCGTTGTAAACCTACACTGCTATTTATGTGGTTATCGTCTGTGTTAAGCACATTGATTTTGCATGTAATGAAATGTGCTATGTGAATAAGACTGCCATTACCACTTTTAGATGTGTTGTGTAGAAGATATGTTTAATGATCTGGTAATACTCACTCCTCATTCATAGGTGCAGTAGTCGACACTGCCAGGTCCTCTCCACACTACTCACGTCTCTATGACATTACCAGATTTACCACCAGGTGACACTATTCCTTCTGTTCTGTCCTGGCCTCATGCTGACAAGTTCATGGATGAACAAGGGGCGGAGGGGTGGGAGAGAAAAAAAAGCATTTCACCTGAGTAAAACACTTAGCAATTTAACAACGTCCCCTATGAACCCACTCTCTCGTGATTCATTGCCAGCAGGGCAAATCAGATGATTGGTGTTCCATTTTAACGCCGCACAACAGATATGCTCAGTGTGTATGCAATTAAACGTCTTTTCAGCCATCTGAGATAAAGCTGTTTTTCACACACACACGCACGCATGCACGCACGCACGCACGCACACACACACACACACACACACACACCCAACTACTTATCTTGCCTGGCACTATTAAAAATCATTGCAGAAAGACTGGTGATAAATGATGTATGAAAATTAATTGAGCAAGTTCAGATTTTACAGTTTAGCAGAACATATTTTAAACTACGTAACTTAATTAAAGTCAATGCATTATAATAACAAAACGCAGAGGCCTAGTAAGGATTGCTGGTTGCAGTCTTGTGTGCGAAAAATGACGGTGTGCCAAGTAGTAGGTGTTGTCCTTTATTTTCGGTGAGATGTAAACAAAGATGGTTACTCTCACCAGGCTACCACAGACTCAGTTTAACAATCTGGATGTAAGTGTGTGAATGGGGCAAGAGAGTGAATAATGGAGACTCACAGCCAGATTAACATCAGGTTTTTCACATAAACTTTTTGGCTGTTTAACTGCTGATTTCAGTGGCAGGGGTGGTGAATGTAGATGTTTAAAAAGCATTAAAGCAAATACAAAAAAAAGCAACATTTTAACTGGAACATTGCAGTACCCCCTTGCTACCCATTACTCATTCATTTTCTCTGTGCACTGAACTAATTCAGTCTCTGGTGAATGCAAACCTTTAATACGAGATTCTGATAAATCTCGTATTAAAGGTTTTTGAAAATGAAAAAAAAGTGCTTATCCTAAAATAGGAGAATTCAGGCAAATGCAGAAATATGAGAAAAAAGCAGAGCAGAAAAAGAGGGGGAGTGTTTGTGTGTGTGTGAGGGGTGGGGGTGGGAGTGCTGACATCAAATGTAAAACTTGAATGTAAAAAGTTGCAGAGCAACACAAAGGTGCAAGACACAGATTGCAACTGAAACTGTATCCTATCATTCTTTGTGAAAGCATTCAGGCATATTTATAACTGTGTGAAGAAAGGTTTTCTTGCATTGTCAGCTTAGACTTTCGAAAAATAAAGTGAGAAAACAAAAATCCCCGGGAGCTATCAGAGCCCAAAGGAGAGACTCAAAATCTGTGGATGACGAAGGTCATACAACATTATCTGAAATGTGTTTTAAGAAATCAGCTAACATTATTTGGTAAACTTTAAATCAGACACATTTTAATATTAGTGCTGCTGATTCCAATTTGCAGACGTCAGTGTTGCTCTCAGCAGTCACTGTCCATTAGCTGCCTCACTTGAATGTTTGTCAAACACCTTAATAGCTGCTGGAGCTGCTGGCCAATCAGAGCTTTCATTAACATCGTACTTAACCCACTTAATATTTCCAATGGAATAATATTTTTATTTTAAGCTAATTAAATGTTCACATGCCTGATTACTACATGATGGGGAAATCATAAATAACAGCTGAAAAACCAACAGATGTTGAGCAGCTTTTTAATTTTATTTATAGTTTGGTTTTTTTAATGCTCATGTTTTGCTGCCACGAGGACTTGTTTCCATAGCAGACTCGGTGCAGAGTGTTGGCATTTGCTGTTGAAAACTTGGCTTCTCATCAAAAAAGTCAGCGCATTCATTCAGTTTAGTCTTGAAATGCTTGATGTACCATTTGACAGAAACGCCAGTAGACATGCAAGAACATAATTTGCTCATCATTGTGGATAAATCAGGGGTGCGCCGGCTTCAATCTGTCAGCTGCTTTGTGATGCTCTGTGGGGTCATCTGGCATATAGGAACATTAAAATGGAAACAGCAGATGTAGACAGCATTTACTGTATATGCTGTTTGTGTGTGTTCTGAAAATTCTTCAGTCGATGCAGAAACGACCATGAAGCACTGCCAAGCAACTCAACTACCACCTGCAACTTGATTTCTATTTAGCTGCTGTCTAACTGCTGTTGTGCTTGACAGCAACAACAGCACCGATTTTTTCTTTCTCTCTGCATCTAGTCCAATCAGGCAACAGAGTGGGGAATGGTAAGAAAGACAATTTAATTTTATTCCCAATACTTTTCCTGTCAACATTCATCCAATGTGGAGTTCAATTCAGTACAATTTGACACTGAAATAGGAGTTACTCTTTCATCCAGCTTTTAAACAATTTAAGTCCACAGGCAGAAGCCCTCTTTTAACAAGATGATGATAATCATGCAGCACCGCATCCCACTGAGAACAGCTTAGCAATCATCGCTTTCCCCCTTACGCTGTAGTCCATCTACTAGCAATATAGCAGTGTTGTCTACTTGGTCTTGCTGACATTAACAGGGTACGCCTTTCAAATATCATGGCCTTTGGGACTGGGTCAGAGTTGCTATTTATAGAAGGTCAAGACTTTATGATAGCTTGGCAAGCTAGAGTGATAACTGAAAATAGAGTGGGTTTCAGTTGCTTCTCTGCAGCTGATTTTGTGTGTGTTATTGCTTTAGGCTTTTGAACAGATGTGACCTACACATACATGCACTGGATCACTGGTTTGTAACAGCTAACAATGCAACTATGTACAGTAGGGGGAAAAAATGACGGAGCAGCGGGACAATTTCAAACTTTGCAACAGAGCAAAGTGGAGAGACAAACTGCAAGCGAGGTGACACCCAGTGTCCAAAATACCCTGTAACTGCCCTTTATTGCAGCAGCTGATAAATAGAGTGTCACCCCACGGTGTGATTATTAGCACACTTTGCAGTGCTTTGCTTTCAAAGTGTCACAACAAACTTTTGCTGAAAAATTTCCTCTGCTAGCCAAACAATTCTGTATTCGGTCTATATATGGGGGAAATAAGTGAGCTACTGGAGGTGCAGATGCTATCAGGAAGGGCTTCTCAAAGTTTTGATGCCTGAATCCAATATTTGATTCAGGGCTGCACACATGAAATACTTTTAGTTTTTGTAATGTGCCTGTTTATAAAGTGGTCGTTTATCCTGCTGCTCTGATGGCTAGAATAGGGAAAATAATATGGCAGAGAATGCTCCTCTGCTTTGTTCTGTGCTGCTATATCATAGTACGACCTGAACCATGGATTCCCAGGATGCTTGAGGGGCACCTAAGATGTTACTAAGGGCCGCAGCCTGTGGGCTGCACTTTGAGATCCTTGAACATAATACTAGGCCAATACTTGCAGCTAGGCAGTTTAAAATAAAAATAAAACTGAACAACTGGGAACTAGGAACAGATACTGTCCTGATTTTTTAATGTTGGATGACAACGTTAAAAGCAGAGAGTAGATTATTTGTACAGCTTATTTAAAATTATTTGATAAGTTTGAGTGTAAAGTATTCATTTTGTGTGCAGCCATAGTAAAAAGGTGTTCAGTTAGTTGGTTAATATACTAGTGTAAACAACACTTTTCTATGATGCTATGTCCTGATGCCAGCAACACATACAGTAATAGATCCCAAATGGGACACTTAGTTATCAGTGATTTACATAAGTGAGAAGTGACATCCTCTTTCCTCAGCATATGCTCCACCCTTTTACCTTAAACAAGCACTCTGCTCCACCCTCTGCTTAATATTTACAGTCATGTCTTTAAAATGGTGAACACGGGCTGTGGTGTGGGTGCCTCTCTTGTTGTGTGCCTGGTACTGGTGGTGTACACCTGCTGTCATACTGTTTACATTCTTCCAGTTTCAGCGCCCTGAGCTGTGACCACTTGCGCCACCATGTCTAAACCCTTGTCTGACCATGATAGAAAGAAACAGATTTCAGTGCGAGGCCTTGCCGGCGTCGAAAACGTTGCAGATCTGAAGCAAAACTTCAACAGACATCTCCACTTTACTCTGGTCAAGGACAGAAATGTGGCAACCAGAAGGGATTACTACTTTGCCCTTGCCCACACGGTGCGCGAGCACTTGATTGGCAGGTGGATCAGAACCCAGCAGCACTACTATGAGAAAGATCCCAAAGTAAGTTCTAATAGCTCTGGTACAATGGCATTAAATACACATGATTTAAAGAAATGTGAACTTCTATTAATGTATTTAATTAATGTATTTCACCTAAAAATAAATCAATAAAATAGAAGTTGTTCTCTTTATAAGGGCCACATCAGTATAAACTGTATTGCAGCTTGCACTTTTGAGTGGTTATAGAGTAAGAACAGTATAAGGGAAATTTTGGCTTCCAAAGATGTTTAGGGAAGTTTATTTCATTAGGATCATTACAGTTACTCTGGATCTTATACTGTCTCATGGATTAACTCTGTTTCTTCTGCATTATTTTGCATATATTAAAGTAAACAGTGGTGCAAAGTGCCTGCAGACATTTACCCAAGTTTATTTATAGTAAAGACCTGTTGAAGGTGTAAACAAGTAAAATAATTCAATATTTCATAAAAAAAGCAAAGATTAAATTTTTATTTTTAAAAATGGCCTTTGCTTCTTCTTTCCTTTCACATTGGTCTTAATCGCTCAATCTCTCAAAATGATCTCATGATCCTTGAAAGGGCCTGATGCCTTTGTTGGGAAATTCTAGTAAAATCCACTACTACTGTATACAGCTAAAACTCAACCTGCTTCTATGCTGATGCATTAATATAAGCAATCCAATGTATCTATCTATAAAGTAAATATATCAGTCAAAAGTCTTTTCTATGGAATGAGCACTTTTATTCTTTTACATATTTGATATTATGATGTTTCCATTTCTTAAAATCACTCGATTGCATTAGCACTTTTATTATGTAGTAGGAATGTAAATACTTCTTCCTCCGCTGTGAGCCAAAGCTTTATATTCTCCAACTGTATCTTCAGCAGCTTGATATCGGTGTAATGCCAAGTCATGACATTTAAACTTCACTGGGGGTTCTTAGCACTCTGCTGGTATGCTGCAGTGCTTATAGTGTGTTGAAACATGAAACCACCCTAAGACCTTCTGTTCCCTTCCTGTCTGACTGTAGAGCACATGTGTCATATGAGCAAATGCCTCTGAGGATGTTTGAGTTCACTTAAAAGTGGTTACATTGAAGCTGTATCTCAGCAGCTCTGCTATTATTAGCCAAAAGCTATAGAAAGAGCCTTAGAAGAACAATATGAAACTGCCATTACCAGAATATAGTGGCAGGACTGCAAACTACACCACATTATTGCTTGAAAATGTCACACCAAACTGTGTAATTACAACAGAGGGTTCAGAAGCAGAGCAAAACTCAGCAGCAATTCAATTTACTTAGTGGGAAAAAATATTTCTCGCAAAATTTTTAATAATCTTACTGAAGGAAGGAGATGATTTTTCCTTAATAAAGTTAAGAAAATTTACCTGTACCCTGCATGGGCTGAGTTTAAAACATGCTGCTTCTCAGCTGGTTGACTGCGTGTTCAAACGTAGAAACCAGCTGAAACCTTTTTCTGGTGCTCTACATTGAAAGGTCAAAGGTGAACCTCTTAAAGGTCTTGCAGAAGGCGGGAGGACATCCAAGCTTGGGAGCAAGCACGGCTTTGTGCAAAGATCACGTCCTGCAGAGTTACTATTACAACCGGATTGCTATTTAAACGCTAATAATATGCATTCTTGGAAAACCAGAGCCAATCAGCACAAGGATATGAAACAAAGATAAGATCTGAAACACATTCATATATAATTCAAGAGATCCTGTTAGCTCCTCAGTGACACAGCTCTGTCAGTTGTATTCATTATTATTTTACACATCCATCTGAACCGCTTCTCCTATTTCTCCAGACTTGAACTCCACAATGAAAGGTTATCAGCTTGGGCTGACCTTTACAGCGACCTCTACAGGAGCTATTTTTGCCCGAGCCCAAAATGTTGGTGTTATGTAATATCCAAAGCAATCTGTCCCCCTGCTGCCCCTTCTCCTGCCTCCCCTCCCCCTGCTTTACCTCTATACCCTGTGTCCACCCTTCCATATCAAAGAGACAGGGGGGAAAAAGCGCACCGCTAAATGGCAAAGGCTAAACAGAGGCTCAGGTGGCATATTTCTACGCACTCTCAACCATGAAGCCAAATGATGAGACTCACAGATTTCTTTGACAGTCTGGGGTGGGTGTTATTGGGACCTTTCCACAACCCTGATCGTAGAATGGCACTCAAATATCTCTGCCAGTGTTCACAAGACAGTTTTGGGCTCTTCGATTGTTAAATATGACACTGATTATTTCTCCTCATCCTTTCCACAATGTAGCGTGTGTACTACATTTCCCTTGAGTTCTACATGGGCCGCACCCTCCAAAACACCATGGTGAACCTCGGACTGGAGAATGCCTGCGACGAGGCCATGTACCAGGTGAGACAAACAAGCTTATTTTAATCCTCTTTTAAGCGTGAAATTTCTGCTTTCAAATACTGTGACAGCGGGGGAGAATCCTCAAGTCACTGGTTTGTTGTTGTATTCTTTTGTCTCCTTCAGTTGGGTCTGGACATGGAGGAGCTGGAGGACATGGAGGAAGATGCCGGTTTGGGCAATGGTGGCCTGGGCCGCCTTGCAGGTCAGCATCTTTTTATGCTTCATATTTAATAAATTCAAAGATTTTTTTTTTTATCTCTGCTGGCTGACTTAAATAATATATTTCTTTCTTTTTCCCTAGTGTTTCCTTTTTTTTTTTTTAAAAGTTTTATTTTTTTTTAACCTTTTATCATGTGCTGCCTCCGGTTTTCAGCCTGTTTCCTGGATTCCATGGCTTCACTGGGCCTGGCTGCCTATGGTTATGGTATTCGCTATGAATTTGGTATCTTCAATCAAAAGATTGTCAATGGCTGGCAGGTTAGAAGTTCAAACTATAAATTCCTTTCAGTGAGTGAGAACAGCTGCTTTACATCTGCTTTGCTTTACATCTGCTGGAGGAGCTTCCTTTTTCATTATCCTGATCTGGTGGCCCCCGGCTCAGCTCAAAAGCCACCTGCTAATGAGTGTTTTTCTGCCTCTATATAAATGTATGGCATTACCCAGGTTGAGGAGGCTGATGATTGGCTGCGCTATGGCAACCCCTGGGAAAAAGCACGTCCTGAGTACATGCGCCCTGTTCACTTCTATGGCAGGACTGAGCATTCCCCTGATGGCGTCAAATGGGTTGACACTCAGGTGAAAATGTGAACTAAAGTAAAGAAAACTGAAAGATGTTTGCTTTGATGGCGTACAGTTTTAAATCTTCATGTTACGGTAACGGCAGGTAGTGCTGGCTCTACCATATGACACCCCCGTCCCAGGCTACAGAAACAACGTTGTCAACACCATGAGGCTGTGGTCTGCAAAGGCACCATGCGAGTTTAACCTGAAAGACTGTATGTATCAGCAGAAATCACATGTTCCAAAAAAATACATCTATTAAATAACAATTAACATCAACTAAAATAATTATTGCTTTTTTTCCCCTCATAGTCAATATTGGTGGCTACATTCAGGCTGTGTTGGACAGAAACTTAGCTGAGAACATCTCCCGTGTGCTGTATCCCAATGACAACGTAAGAAAATATGGCTATATTACCTTTTAATCCCCCAGCGCTGCACACCCAGCATATAGATATGAACTTGGATTAGAGGAACTAGATGAATGTGAATAACAAAGGGATCTATGTATGGCTCAGCTCAGCTGAGTGATGGAAGTCCATAATTTGGACTGCATCTAATGTCCTTTCTGTTCAGCCAGAATGCTCTGAAGCTGTTTTTTAAATCTGACAAAAGATCTGGCCAGTATGCGCCAACTTCTCAAAGGCTCCAGGAGGAGGATTTAGGAGATAGCCATCTAGCTTGAGTTATAGCTCATGCCAAATGCGGTAATTTATGTCTGTGTATTTGAGAACAGAAAGTGTGGTGGATGGACCTCACAGTGTAGTTAGTGTTACACTGCTGTTTGATTTGTGCTAATAATACTAGGCAATCGAAACAATAAGAGGATTACTGAAGTTTCATCCACTAAAAACAAAGGTTCCAGTTTTTCCAGTGATTGCAACTGTAAACTGAACAGTTGGTTAGCTGATAAATTATCATTAGTTATTTAATATTTTATATAATTCTTCCAAACTGCTTTTATTAACTAATCTGCCTAAAAATGTCTTTGCAAATCTCCTCTTGCAAAAGTACAGTATTTTTTTCTTTCACTCTCTCAAACACTCATTCTAATATTCATAGCCAACAACACTGCTGGGAATACATTGGCTTTTGTCTCTTTTTTTTTAGGCATAAAAAGTGTGAAATTAAACAGCAAAGACATTTCCATATTCAAGAAAGATCTGATTTAAACACTGATTAACTGCACAGTGGACACCTTCCTTAATGTAATTGGAATTGCACATTTATACACATGCAGTACACTTTCACTTGTATGCCAGCATACTCTTAATGGATGTTAGCATAATAATTCTGCTTAAGATATCAGAAACAGATCTATTAAAGCTGCACTAAATCTTTTCACACGTGGCTAATATGGGATTGTTAAATTAATACATTTTAGAGGTCTAGGAAATAATTCAGCCACTGATATACAAAAGGCTATGTTCAATGAATAATAATAAAAAAAATCATCTTTGACTTCAGAACAGAAAAAGACAAATATGTGTCTTTACCCACAGTTCTTTGAAGGAAAGGAGCTCCGTCTGAAGCAGGAATACTTTGTGGTGTCTGCCACCCTGCAAGACATCATCCGCCGTTTCAAGGTCTCTAAGTTTGGCTCCAGGGAGATTGCTCGCACAGACTTCAGCAAACTGCCTGACAAGGTGAAGTGAAAAACTCAACAAAATAGTTTCTGTCAAAAATGAAAAGA
>VUQK01015654.1:0-11896 GCA_015106715.1 Bujurquina vittata
GTCATATTTCTCTGCAGAGCTAGAGCGTAGACAACACGTAGGTGAGCGTGTGTGTGTGCGTGTGTGTGTGTGTGTGTGTGTGTGTGTGTGTGTGTGTGAGTGTGTGTGTGTGTGTGTAGATCTATAAAGGGATAACATACTATTTTGAGGTTTCACATTGCTCAAGAGCTGTCGGCCATATTGGACCTGATACAGGCACCAGCTTTTAGGGCAAAATGTGTTTTCCCAGACTGGTTGCTGGCTGGCAGGGATGGCATAGTTACCTTGAAAAAGTAATTGATTACTCATTTAAAAGTAACTTAGTTACTTTACTGATTACTTATTTTTTATAAATAACTAAGTTAGATTACAAGTTACTTTATTAGTTACGTTCAACAGCTGTTGGTATTGTGCAAAAAAATGTTCATCTGTATTTAAACTTGCTGACCTACAATCTGTAAAACGTGTCAAACTTTCTCATGAATGATATCAGCTCATTTTGAGTAAGAAACAGCATTTCTTTCACAAGAATCTGCAATCGGTTTGGGGCAAAGTAACTTTTATATATCTGATTTCTATTATTTTATTATTAATCTGATTACTGGACTGCAAATAGTAACATGTTAGCAACTGCCATAAACCTACAGCAACCACTTGCATCAGGGAATACTTACCTTCCCCTCATGACCGGTGGTTCCCAGATGGGCAAGTGTGACTGAGGCGTTATCAGCTTAAGCCTACATTTTCACCATGATTGTCACACATCCACAATGGTGGGCAAGTTAACATCTCTTGATTAGTGGTCACATGTCTGCAAAACCTCAATATCAGCACTTGACTAGGCAGACGATACTCGGTAGGAGATCATATCTTTGATCTGTTTGGTTTTTGTTCTTGTTGATGATGAGAACATTGTAAGTCTTGGCCATAAGGACGCAATCCTCTACTACAGTGCTTTGCAGGTCCTGGTGCCATCCCGCTGAGACCAGATTACACACTCTTAAGAACTTCCTTAACCAAAGTGGTTGTTTTACCCTCAACTTCACCTGCAAACACCTCGCCTATTCATACCCAGCTGTATCGAGATAGCTCCACCACCCGTGCAGACAGTCGCATATACTAAATACCGCTTCCAATACACTCAATACTAACAGCCTGGATTTATGCAATGGCACAAAAAGCCACAGAATATCATGTGAGATTTTCCCATATAACCACTGACCCAAGAACTGGGCCAATCAAACCTCGCCCTATTTATGTCCCTTTGATTTTTTTTTATTCTTGTCGTTGATCCTGTTGCAGCTTTTAGATAATGCTAATAGATCACAGGCCAACGGGACGGAGCAGGATAATGGAGCTTTCATTGCAGCCTGATTAACTTGGCTGTAGGGTTCCACCTCACCCCTTTCGGCATGATGGCCCTAATTAATAACGATTGCTCCCCAAAATGTGCAAATGGAACGATAAACGAAGGACCAACTAATTAACTGCAACCATTTCTACTAATCATTAGTTAACATCCCGTTTTGTCATCATTACACTGATGCGTGTGCAAGGGCAGATAAAACAGGCCAGCCCTTTTGTTTTTTTCTCCTGCCCCCATAAACCCTAACAGCCATATTTTCTTCCCCTATAAAAAGTAATTAAAGTGAAGGCCCAAGAAGGTTTGGAAAGTTCTGTCACTAAATATCCCCGCGCAAGTAAGACTTTTCTAGTTTTCGAACAAAATTTGCTGAAATCATCCTGTCCACTCTTGATTCAGTCCTGTCAACAGCAGATAGGAGGAGAAATAAAGCAAAAAAATAAATAAAAATACAGCAAAACTACTCTGAGAGAGGCTGTCAGCATTCAGCCTCTTCTGTAGCGCAGAGTGCTCTGAGTCATTTATTTCTGTGACTTTTGCCAGCAAGGAAATCAGTGTCAGTGAAATGCTGCTGTTTTTCTTTATGGCCGTGTGATGCAGCTCTTTCAGAGGATGCTGAGATGCACTGTTCATACTCGGGCCTTTGAATTTATGTGCCGTTTCCAGATGCTGAGGAATCGACAGGGCTCAATGATGAACAGGCGGCGTCAGCCCTGCTGCCAATCAAAAAGTTAATAGTCTGTCCGTTGAGGAAGGGAAATGACCTCCTGGGCTTCAGTCTGCACATCTCTCTTTTGCACACAGCAACTCAAATCCAACTGCTTTTGACTTTGTCTGTGTGCACGCAAAACACCAGCGTTTTGTGCGAGTCTGTTCTTCATGTCTGTCAGCTCTAATTCTCTCATTGACTCCCTGTTTGTACCGACGCGTCAACTCTTTGGAGAACTTTTGCCGCCATGTTTGATACTTAAAAGGTAGAGCAGATATCTAATTTCGTTAGAGGAAAATGGGGAATAATCATCTGTTCCTTAGCAATATGCCTGTGTATTCCTTTTTCTCTCTACACACCTTCATATGTGCATTGCTCAGATCAAAGCTTAAGGCGGTCTTTGTGAGTGCTAAATTGGAAGGTAATCCTGTTATAACCTCACTGAGGTTATATGTGTGACTGGGTGATTAAAATTACCTGCAAATATTCCAAAGGAGCCATTATTTATTGGTGCATGAAAGACACAAAGGAGAAAGCTGCACTCTTATTGCTAATACTCAAAAACGCTTTAGAGAACACTATGTATGGTAATGAAAAAGCTGTCAATAGTCCTTTCAATTGGCCTGATTTAGTAAAACTTTTATGAAGACAGTAAATTTCATGTCTTATTTTCTTGATCCTTTCAAAGAGGGAACATGGGGAAATCAATAACTCTCCAGCCTGGCCCTGAATTTTGCCAACCTCTAATTATTATCTGGCTCGTGGCGATGATCAGCGAGTAATTGCAACTACTGGGCTTCTCGTGCCAGCGACAGGTCCAATAGCAAATGTCTACATGCAAAGCACTTACCTGGCTTAGTAAAATCTATACAAGAAGGTCACAATCCCTGCAGAGATTTCACTAGAAAGTGATGCTTTCATTATTTGGATAAACTGCCTTAAATAGTACGGAAAAATTAGACCTTTGTGCAAATACATTTCATAATTTTTTACCAGTGATATACAAATTACTTTATTTAAATCTATATATCTTACTTCAATGCCTCAGATACTTCTACATACTGCTCCTCAAAGTGTTAACGTGAGATTTCATCAAATGTGCCCATTGTTAATGGCTTCTGCGGTCATTGAATTTGATGCAGCTCATTTAAAACCAAACAAAAGAGCAGTGTGCAAAAACCCCAACAGCCCCATCCAGTATTATTGATATTTCACTGGCTGCATTATAAAGCCTAGTAATCTCTTTTGACTGGAAGTTAAGTGATGGAATTCAACAATGGCCCCAGCTAAAGCATAAATTAAATATTTTGATGTTTATGCATTTTCAAAGGTTTTCCCAAATACCAAAATATTATTGCAGACAATTACACTCTGGTTTTCTGGCTTTCTTAGAATAGTCATGTTTTACCTTTTTGTGCTTTGATTATAATAAATGATCCTTCACATTTCATTTATGTCTTATAACACATACATGCTGGAAGCCTGCAGCTATGCCAGCTATATCATATATTATTTATTTTGCACTCGCCTTGGAACTACAGTGCCCGTGATTAATATTTTACATGCAAATTAGTATAAAATGATAGTATACTATCATACAAAGCCAAGGGTTTTTTTTGTTTTTTTTTAAGTGCCTGAAAGTGAGCCTTTACATTCTGAAGTCTAAGGCTCCAGTTATACAGGCCTTGAGATGGATTGGCAACTGCCTGCCAACTACTGGTCGCTAGGGAGAAATAAGTACTGTTCAACTGGTTACAAGTGGTTGCTGGGGGCTGTTGGCAGTTGCTGTGAAATCAGTTGTTAAACCCCAGTCATCCAGCAGTTGCTTGCTGTTGCAAACACTCGTCAACAATTCACTAAGTGGCTGTGAAACTGTCAATGGGTGCAACGCACACCGGAAAGCAAAAACACCTTCAAAGTAAAAGTTTCCCCTTTTGAAGCATGCTGGTTTCAGCGGTAAGACGCATCTTTTACTTTGAAGGTGAAGGGTCGCACCTTCTGGTGTGCATCAGCACCTTGAGGCTACTGTTTGTTGTGATTTGGCGCCATATAAATAAAATTGAATTGAATTGAATTGAATTGAATAACAATGTTCAGTTTCATACTGATTAGTGAGCTGATTAAGACTGAGTGGCTGAGGCCTAAGCTTTTGTCTCATGGAGATTACTGATCTTGTTATTTGAAAGTCTGTCCTGTTAATATAAACATCCTAATTTTTTAATAATTGAACCACTTTTCTGTCAAACTTAAATATTGATTTTATTATACTATTTAGCTCCATATACAGTAGATGCTACAATGGCTTGGATAAATACTGAAAGGTCAAAAATCTCTTATACTGCAAAACACATTATTATTAGGTATTACTGATGACTATTTCTAATAAAATGCTTTTCCTAATAAAGTTGTTTTATGGCTACAATTTTGTGTAGCTTTTCTGTGTATGAGTTTGGTTCCTATAAACTAACTCAATGCTAGCATTTCTGTACTGCGATATTGTATAATTACAATATAACACTTATTTCATGCACCTCAGTACATGTGAAAAATTCCTCATTAAATTACCATCATTATTTGTCACATTGGGGCAAGTTTTAAAAGAAATAAAACTTAAAAGGAGCAATTTTAGTGGATCATCTATTTCATTGCAATCACTGGCTAGACCCTACGCCTGTCATTAATCACTACAGTAACTGGTAAACTATTTAACACAAAGTTTTCTTTGTGGATGAGGACAATCTGAGTCACTGGCTGTAGCTGGGCAGAAGTTTACGCGGCTTTTGGTGGTCAGCTGACACTGACGGGCCCTGAAACTGAAGCATCAGACACAGGGGAGGGATGTAGGATTGGTGTGTGACAAATAATAGGGGAATTAGAAATTAATGATTCTGCCAGTATGTAAATGGCGATTAAAGGACAAGCAGTGCTCCAGGCTTTCTGGTCCAAGCTGCCTCTGCTTGTTTGGATAGGGACTAACACACACACATGCACGCGTGCACACATGCTTGTGATGCATACTGAGGCTGTGACACACATCTATATGGGCATAAAAGAAAATAAATCCAGAGCGCCCTGGACCAGATCAAATCAATCGGCCATAATGGCAGGGCTGATCATTACGGGCTGCTTTTGTTTGTTTAAATGAAGAGTGAGTGTGTCTGCCATATTGAGTTGGATTAGGCAGTGGAAAACTGTTGCCTGCAGCCCCAAACGCTGGATGAGAGTCACCAAGTCAGGCTCTACAGTAAAATACTATGAAGGGCTATTTAGAAATCAATGTCAAACTTTCATTAGTAGGGTCAACAATGTAGATATATTGTCTAATCGCTTTGGGTCAACAAGGCATGCGAGGAAGCTAAGGAGAGATGTGGCTTCCCTGGGGTTCTAGCACAGCAGGAAGGATTTAAAGCTATAGATCCTAAATCCAATCCTCTGTATGGACCGTTAAGTTTGAGGGCAATATAGCAGCATCTATCAAAATTCTGCAGCATTTGGCAATTTCTTCTTTGAGCTGGTTTCAGTAAAAAGACCTGAGCTCTGAAAAATTCCAGCTGGCAGGCTCATTGACAGGAAGAATGAAATGGCTGCGTCCTGTCTTCTGATGATGTCCTGTCTTCAGTCAGCTGCGGAGACTGATGGAGGGCCTCGCTCAAAGAGCTGGTCAGCGCTGACCTAAACTGTCACAGATAAACTGATTCTGCTTCAACTGTTTTGTTTTACAAGGCTCCAATGAGAAAACTGGCCAGTCAGATATGGATGCTGATGCCGC
This sequence comes from Bujurquina vittata, assembly GCA_015106715.1. Taxonomy (NCBI): domain Eukaryota; kingdom Metazoa; phylum Chordata; class Actinopteri; order Cichliformes; family Cichlidae; genus Bujurquina; species Bujurquina vittata. The sequence goes on from VUQK01015654.1 coordinate 5,821, forward strand.
ATGATGAAGAATACCCAGGAGAACTCAAAATGATGTAAACACAATTTTTGTCCACTGGCATGCAAACATGAAATCAAGCAGTTCCTCCAAGCCCATCATGATATTGCAAAATCTTCTTTGGATGATGTGCGTGACAACACTGCATATTAAACTAAGCTTTACGCATTTTTATGGTATTTCTGTCTTAAACCGGTCCTTAAACTGTGTTTTATATTTAGATTCTGTTACTGGAAAGAAACTCCATCCTGTTGTGTTCTCCTTGCATGCCTCACACACACACACACACACACAACAGCTACAAAGTGGGCAATCACAGCCTGAAATATTCAAATTGTTCCTTACAGCTCTTGCAGTGAGGTCCCTTTAGTGCAACTGTAACTGTTTACAACACAAAAATGCTCTTGGCTTCGCCCCCGTTACTAAAGTGAAAATCATCCTCTGATCATCCCTCATCATATCCGACCACCCAGGGCATTAAAATGACAGAGTGTTAATTAATCCATCATGCTGGTTAATTGAAATGATGTATGATAGTCATTTGTTTTCTTTGATCCCTGAGCTATTAGTGCTGTGTAACTGTATGACTAATTAGTATGAGAACACTTCTAAAATAATTGGCTGTAATTAATCTGTCAGCAGCGTGAAAAAATGACTGTGTCTGACAGTTATGACGGATTGCAGTGTTGATATAATTATGTAATGATCGGGGACCACTTAGTCTAACAAACCCGTGCATCTTAGATGTGGTTTAAATCCAGTTTGCTGTGCTTTATTTGTTCCTTTATACAGTCTCTTTACTGTTTGCTGCCGCCCGGGCTTTTGTTGTCGCTGTTGTTCAGCTGTGTGTATTGGATGAGCAGCTGAAATGATGCTATCTGGCTCCCTTCTTCTTCTTCTTCTTCTTCAATGATTTCTATGGCAACCATGTCAAATGATTGAGGTTGGGGGTCAAGCTGACCAATAGTGAGTAAATTACATTTCTCTGAATGATTCCCCCTGAGTTGCTATTGAAATCGAGCCCCAGCCCTCTGATGGATACATCTTGTCATTCACAGTTTAGAAGGCAAGAGGGGAAAGTACAAACATGACACCAGAGGGCTCGCCTCGCTCAAACAAAGTGGCTACTGAGTGAACAAACACACAAGCACACCTACAGTAGAGCAGCACTTTGATTAAAAAAAAAACTAAACTAAACAAAAACGTGGTAGCTGTCATGCCCCAGCCACCATTTGGGCCGCATCTTTTAATTGATTATGTGCTTCATTTTTTTAAGAAATGACAAAAGCTCTTACAGTGAATTTCAAGTGCACAAGTGCTCACTGCAGGCTGTTTATTAAGGCCGCACAAGGAGCAATAAATAGAGCAGTTCCCCCCTCTGCAAACACAAGGCCTGAAGGTCATCGGTTTGTCTGAACCGTAGCTCACTCAATCCCTCAGCTCAGAGTTCAAGTGCTGACGCTCGCCCTCCTCTTCCTCTGTCCTCATGCAGTCCTCAGAGACCATCCCGACACTGCGAAAAGCAGAGAAAAGAAGGAGATAAAAACACAAACGATTGTGATTTATTGCTTATTGTGTACCGCAGAGTGAAGAAGTGGGGGGAAAAAAACAGAATGAAATCCGTTGCAAATTGAATTGTCTTTGTTTGAAGCAGGTCTGCTTCAAAGAGAAAAAAAAATTCTATGACAGAGGCCATAAATGACAATGGCACAATAATCTACAGCGACCTGTCCGAGAGGCTGATAAGCCATCACTAAAGGGGCTGATCGATACTAACTATTCATTTCTGAAATTATCTCCACATTGATCCTGGAACAAGTGCCAGCAAGGCAGGGGCACACAAGCCTTAATACAATAATTATATAAAGGGCTACAAGCTCATCCTCCCAACCAATAAAGCCTGTCAGCAGCAGCAGGCACAGTGAAACCCCATAATCCATCAGCACATTGGCCTCTGACCTCTGGGCTTGGAGGCTTTTTCTGTACAGCCTTTGTAAAAGTTGCTTACTAAAGGACACAATTGCTGGATGTACCTCAGTGGGCAAAAAGGGGGAAACATGATTTGCGGAAAACCGGATATGCTCATAATACTCATCAGCCTTCCGATTTGCAATGACAGTTTCTTCTAGCCAGTGCTTGAAAGCAAACTGTAACAACTTTAAGCTCAAAACAGCTGCTTTGTATGCCGAAGATGTCAAATGGCAGTAATCATGCTTGCATAAGTAAATTTGGACAAATTGGGTGAATCTTTAGGGACACTTGTCTTCCCACTTTGTTATTGAGGCTGATAAGACGGAGGTATTTTTACATATAAATCTTGCAGGGTGCAGCTTTGAGATTGCTGAGGGTAATCTGCGGAATTATCAAAATGAAATGAATATTCAAGCCACCTGCCATGGCTCAAGCTCAATCACTCACATAGAAAATAATAAGAGGCATGCCATCTGTCTGTATCACAAAGCATTTATGCATGATTAAGGACATGTACACCACTAAAAAAATGAGATAAATTCACTTGGCCTGGATAATACTTATGTCATCTTTATAATGCCTCCTTATTAATAGCTATACAAGCACAGTGCATAGAAACCATCTGGGCTGTTTTTAAATGGGAACCACAGTAGAGGACCTATGTCCCTGGTTATCTTAATAGACTAATTGATCTGCTATTGAAGAGGCACGTTCCTCTGAGCATCACAGAGACAGCCCGGCTCCAATCAGACAGGCATGTGTTATCAAACTGGGAAGTCAATTAAGAGAGAGAGCGAGAGAGAGAGAGAGAGATAGGGGCACTGGCTCCAAACTGTCAGCAGACTGGTTCTCACAGAGGGAAGTAGGTTTCAGAGACGTAGTCCAGACTACAGACATACAGGAGTCAATGTTTCAGTACGGGATGGTGGAATATGTGTAACCTTGTCTTTGTGAAACACCAACCTGGAGCCTCCTATCTGGCTCAAAGTCACAGTCACTAGTAGACTGGCGTCTCTTTCAGTTAAACATTGTATCTAACCTATGCAAGTTAATGATGTAAAAGAAAAAAGTGTGCTAAAAGTGGCTCGTCTATGCGTGTGTAGAAAACAGTAAACTTATCATCAACATCTACCTTGTCTAATGTCAATTTAATTCATTCTTAGATGCAAATTAGCTACCTCCTCCCACCTACAGTGCCTGGGCCAGCCATAGTCTGCATGCAAGAGAAGGTTGTAACCATAGAAATGACCACGTTTGGATGTGAGTGTGGAGTGCCAAGTAATCAGCTAACCTAGCACATGATTAGGTGCATTCATAGGCTGTATTGGTGCATCACACAGACACAGATACCTGCTAATTGGTGCTCAGCAAAATACAATGAAATGAAGTGGAATGTCACACACCAACACTGCAGACTGATAGCACAATTAACCGCTCATTAGGTCTTGTTTTTGTCAAATCATTTTATATAAATTGCTCCAAAAGACACACCCTAAACACTGCCAACAGGTCCAGTTCACTGACTTGAATTAGTTGACTAGCAGACGGCTGCCTGTGACAGCAAACACCTGTCTGTCAAACGAGTCATGTCTTAATTATGCACATCTTAAAAACTTAAGTCTCAAGTTAACTATCCCCCACACAGCTGACATTAATTAGTTATTCAAACCCTTTTGTCTACCGGACTGTAAACATATTTATACTTTGTTTGCTTGCTTTGTTTGGTGTTCTGTGGTGACTTCATTAAATGCCATTCCTTGAATGCCCCCTTGAGGCTCATGAGTTCATGCTCACAGACCTCCATGTCTGCAGAAATAACGAGTGTCACGTGAGTTGGTAACATTTACAATAACCGACAATATTTTGCATGTTGGTAAAAGTTATTCATTTGTTACAGTTCCTGGTTATATTCAGCGTTATTGTTCATCAAGTGCTGTCAAAGCTGCTGCTGCTTCTCAAACACTCTCGAGGTGTCCTTTGGCACCACTTGCAGCAATGCTGGATGCCAACAGCAAGTTGTCCGAAAAGAGCTACAAAAGCAAAAGGAAACAAAACAGGTGGTGGTTTAAATCACAAGACTTTCAACTAGGAGGCTGTGTTCATGCCCTTTTTGGGAGCTTTATGCTTTTGTTTTGTTTTTTTGTTGGTTTCAGTTTGGCCTTGGCTCTTTGAATGATGGCTTGCACTGGAGTTTTTTGCTTTTTGCTTTTTTTTTTTGCAGTAAGCGTTTTAGAATTGTCATGTTTGTTTTTTTGATTAACTCACCAGCATAATGTTGTGTTTTCAGGATATCAAATTCAGGAATGAACTTGATCACATTATTAGATCATATCATTTGTCTGCCAGAAGACAACTGTTACAAGCAATGAGCCCGCTGAAGCATCGGTTTTTGTTAATTGGTTATTCAGTCGGAAAACATAGTTATATTACTTGGTGCGACCAAAAGAGTGGAGTCATACAAAGTGTGAGTCTGCACACCGACTGCCAACACCGCTTCCTCAAACATGCACGTGTGGAGACAACTATTTTGAGCTGGTGAGAGGTTGATGACAATATTCACTGCTTACACAGCCGCAAGCTTTCATTCCCAAACTCAGTTTCCTGCACTGCCTGTGATTTTACCATCCAGACTGAAACCACACTGTTGTGTTCAGTTTTTGCGCCTGAAACCAAATGAAAGATTTTCTCCTATTACACTCAGAGTGGCTACATTAGGTGAAGGGCTGTTGTGTCTCGCAGGGCTCAGCAGCTGTCCAGGTTTATGAAAATGCAGATCATTTTTTTAGATCATCTGAAAATCTTAATTTTACCACTAACGCAACTCGCGTCTACCGTATGGGTTTTAATTAAGTCTTTTTGTGGCTATCTAGCTAACTACATCTGCTGTAGCCAGAAGGCTTATTATCGGTAAGCCTGTCTACAAGAACCCTTTCTTGTTTGACTCACCGCTCCTATTTTCAGCTCCGCTTTCATGTTTGAAAATTTCAAACTCTTTTACTGTCTCATCACACAAGCCCAAACTTCCTGACAGCTGACCCACAACATATATCAAGACCGTGTTTTGTACTTCAGATCTGTTTGAAATAATACAGGCGGAAAAGAGCAGCAGCGTCTGAACGGGGAAAGAAAATTGCACCAATGCACAGAAAAAAAAAAAAATTTAATGAAGCAGATGTCACAGAACTGGTCTGGCTGTTGGATGGAAAACTGAAAAACTAAGCAAATAAATAATGATGTTTTCTACAGATTCCTGCTGTAAAGATAAGAAGAAATGCTGATGCAAACCAGCCTTAATCTGCATTGTTGCTTCAAATGCTAGACACAGAGGTTGTTTGTTATTCACAGACATTGTAACTTTCATCTGTTATCTCCTTTCATTGGAGCGCTGGGGTCCTCTCTAAGGGGTGAAGATTACCCTTAATGTGTATTCTAAATGCACTTGTAATTGCATTAGTGATCATTTTAGATACAGCGACTAAATAGCTCTTTTCACAAAGAGGATGTAATAAATATTGAAAGGACGCAGCAAGGCTTTATCCACCATTTTACTTAATTGCTTCAGACTGTGTGACAATGGCTGGTTACTGGACTGTGGCGGACGAGCGTTTCACCACAAGACAAACAGAGGATGTATCTATTATCTGAGCCGCATGGAGGTCGTCGACCTACGACAAGCGGAGGACCGGAGACATTAGAGATCATGTGCAATTTAATCTTCACACAAAATAAAAGGAGGATGGACAGAGAGCGGCAGCACCACAAAAGGAGCCAGAAGAATGGACGGCCGTCTTGGACGGGCCTGTCCCCCCAAAGGATACTGGGCATTTTCTCCTCAAGCCACTCAAAGCCATCGCACTGTGCCTGATTCCACTCACTCCTCTGACACTTGTATTAATGGTATTTTGGCCTGGGACTGTAGATGCTGGAAAGCGATTGTGCAGAAGCAGCTGTGTCTCTCTTACTCCCTCTTTCTCTCTCTCTCATACTTTGCGAGTGTCTCTTTTTACTGACTCCTCTATCCTCCTTCTACCCCCCCCCCCCCCCCCCCCCCCACCCCCCCCCCCCCTCTTCCCCTCCCCCTTCCTCCCTCTTTTGTTTGCCGTTTTAC
>VUQK01015654.1:11916-28873 GCA_015106715.1 Bujurquina vittata
CTTCTTCTCTGTCCTCCCTTTTACCTCCTCCTCCCCCTCCCTTTCCCCCCCCCCCCCCCCCCCCACACACACACACACACCTTCTCTATTCTCTATCCATTCGTTCAGTCATTACTGGTCAGTGTCAGCACTTGAAAACTGTTGTGCTTGCCGAGCCGGTGTCATCACAAGTGGAATTAACCATTTTCCCTGTGCCTGATTGCAAGAAGCCCGACTCATTCCAGCACTGCTATACACTCCATCAAGATCCACTGACAGAGAGAAAGCCTACTGGCTTCTATTAAAAGCATGATATAACAGTAAATGTTTACCAATCTGTGGGAGGCTCTGCAGTTCTTGAATCCCATAACAAAGGGGGGGGGGGAGAAAATCAATCCTCAGACATGATAACACCTCCAGTAATCTGTGAGAATCAAGATGGAAAATATTAATTAGTGCAGAGTGTAAGGAAGCGAACACGCTCACTCAGTCGCGCCACAATCATATCTTTTGATAAATCGTGACGAAGGAACAAAGCTTTCATGTTAATCCCGGCTGGGCGCAGTTAAATAACATGTAATCAGTCATTCTCAGGTACAAATGAGATACAGCTACAGAGAGGCATAAGGCCAATGATAGCATCTACCAGATTTATCTTCATCTGCAGGGATAACATGCAAAAATATCCATGGGCCATCTCGAATAAACACAGCTTACTATGCGAGATGATTAATGTAATTCCTTGCAGAAAAGGGGCGAGGAAAAAAAAAATCATAATCGCAGGGGGATTACATCTAAAATCTTAATATCTTGTATTTAGGCCTTCAGTGGGAGTAATCTGTTGTCTGATCTGCCTGGTACATTTCTTGAGACATTCGCGGAAGATCGTGAAATTGAATGAGTAATACAATACAAATCGGCTTCTGTTTTTATTATTAATTTCTTTGCGGAAGATTACAAGATTTGCGGAGATTTGACGTGACCCTCTAACACCGTTGTAGGTGGCCTTGACATTAAAGTCAAAATGAGAACTTTAAATAACCATTACCTCCCGGATGAGCTTTCTCTTTCTCTTCACAGCAAGTGCTTCTGGAGGAGATGTAATGCACATACAGTCTGACACGAGAGAGAAAAAAACAGGAATACAAGGGTCTCTCAGTTAATGTATCATCATCTGAGTGGGTTTGGATTGGAGTTATTAGAGTATTTCACTTCATTGCATGACCTCCTGTTCCTCCTCAGATCATGAATCCTATTCATTACCCAGTCCTTCTGGAGTGCCCGCCTTTATAATATTACTCAATTTATATTCTGAAGCGGGCTCCTGGGAGAGCGATCAGCGCTCCGAAACAGCGACCCCCCCATAACCCAATCACAATATTTAAAGGGCAGCAAAGAGCTTTTTAATGCGCGTCGTAGATAACCATTTAAAGTGGATTGCTTTGCTTTAATATGACCTTAACAGGCTGGCAGTCACATGTGAAGAATGAATAAGCTAATAGGAGAGACGACAGGGAGAAAGGATGAAATCAAAAAGCAGAATATGAGAGATTTGTTTCAATGCTAGCTGGCCTCTTGACGGCTGCTGAGAGGAGCATGATAGAGAATCACAAGCGTGTGAATGAAACAGGACAGGCGATGAATGAAGCTACAGCTTGCATTTCTCTTTTCCCTTTTCCCAGAGTATGAACTGCTTTATCATGATAAAAGACAAGACAGGTATAAATGACACATTTACATTCTCCCATCAAAGGGAAACTTGTCTCAATCTCGATGAAAGCAGCTGTAGATCTGGGTTTTCACTGCAGGGACTCAGACACTTACAGGGCAATATACGCGGTGGCAATATGTTTTCTTGGATTTACCATGTAGACTGCCATTTTGCTGGGAACCTGCGCGCTGTTTGCATTTTTAAACTGTCACAGCATGTCTTTGTCAAAACATTGCATTTGGTATAAATTACATTTTTTTGCCAGTCTTTATTTAACAAGGAAAGACTGAAAAGCCATTTCTAACTTGGTTCAAGATTTGGCATGTTTATCAAATCCTGAAAAGTAGAAAGTACTTTTACTCAAGTACTGTGATTGAGTAACATCTGACTAAATGTGTACATGCATTTCAATGGGAAAGTATAACTTTTTGTTACATTTTAGATGGGAAACTAGTTACTTTTATCATAATTTAGAGACACATACCACTACGCTACCACCACAGATCTAAACAAGCTTTCATGAACTTGCTTTGAGGATAATGGTCTGTTTCAGAGGTGTAGTTAATTTGATTACCCTCATGGTTCCCCACCCCAGAAATGTGTTGTCATATGATTGCAACATAATTAATTTCCCACAGCAATTATTAGGAGCGCACAGTTTGTTTGTTTGTTTTTTTCCGGGGGACAAAAGGCATCTTCCTCAGTGAATAACTGTAAATAAGATATAAATAAATATGATATTCAGTAACGCAATATTGTATGTATTATATTTATAGATGACAAACAATACATTTTTAAGCTTTGCGAGGCGTCTCCTCATATACCTCGCAGAGGCTCAGTCCATTTCCTATGATTTCCTCAGACCCATACTTTGCAAAAGTGAACTTAAAATAATGTGTAATGATGTGTAATACATTATTTTTTTACTTTGAAAACTCAGCAGAATAACACATTTATGGTTTTAACCAAACCACATTTTGTTAGCTCCATTACCTCGCCAATCTTGAATCTTGCGCTTCAGTGCAGTCACCACATTTTAATGGGGCAGCCATGCCTCCCAATGCATGTTTATGGAGGCAGGAGGTTTTTATGCAATTAAAGTCATTAAAATGCACTGGATTTTCAAACAATTTTCAAGTGGTTCAGTTTGGTATTTATTTCTGCTAGAACTCTCTGATTTCTAATGCTCCCACTTGTTACTGGCCCCCATGTACTACAACATTTGTTTGTTCCAGTTTAAAGAAGTAGGTACGTGTTGTCGATATCAGAAGCTGAATGTCGTTTTCAGGAGGATGCATAGAGACATGCTGAAGCTAGCTTCTGATGCAGGCTATGCTATAGGGAGTTATCTCATAAACTAAAGCTAACAGCCATTATCCCTTCTTCCAGTTTCTTGTAGATGAAATACCTAATCATATCATATCTGTTTCTGCTTTTGTAGGGTAGTGTTAATCTTATCAGCCCCCATCAAGCCCTCAAGTTTAACTTCTGCCATGTTATTATTGGCATTGGGATGATATTTATCTGTGAGCGATCTCTGCATGGTGCAGAATCAGCACTGCTAAAGGCGGATGCAGATCATCTATATATAGATGAACCCTGATGTCCTTGATATTAATCACAGTAACCAAAGGCATCATTTCATCTTAAATCTGGCTGAACAGAGCATTTTTTTTAAGCCAAATGAAAGGGTGTTGTGCCCTCCGCCTCTTTCATTACATAAAGCACACAGACCCTTTGAAATTGACACGCATCAATACTGGCAAGTCAAATTAAGCATGCATGTCATTTATTGAAATGCACTCAGATATGAACCTTTGTTTTTATCCATTGTGCTTTGTCATCAGTGACTGAAAACATTATGTTAAGAAGGAGAACGAAAAAGAAAAAAACAAAAAACATTTCCTCCTTGATGAAAAAGCTTTCTAAGGCATGATTAATATTTCACTGTGTATCATATTATCAGTTTCTGGTCAAAACTTGTGATTAGGAATTTAGTTCTTAGTCAATTTTTTGCTCTTTTTGAGGATTTTAATTAGCAAATGAACTGCTCTGATAAACAAATGATTGATGCACCACAGTAACGGTTTCTCTTTAATGTGAGTGAATGAGTGTGTGTGTGTGTGTGTGTGTGTGTGTGTGTGTGCGTGCGTGTTGTGTGTATGTAAGCATGTAAACAATGCAGATGATGTATAGCGATCATCTAAGAAAGACCAGCCAAATGCGAAACAACCATTACATTAGTGTTTCAGAATGTGATATAGAGGAAAGGGTCACTGTGTCTTACCAGTATTAAATTCTAATTGGACACATCTCATACTGGTAGCTTCTCAAAAAAAACAAACATTTGATTTAGGTGATTTGCAAAAGTGCCTTTAGCTAATGTCAAAATGTGCTTTAAGCCTTAGTAATGTGTTTTGCAACAATGGCTGTTACATGAAAATTCAATTCTTCCCCATAGGAAGAATGGAAAACAGTCATTAGAAAACTGAGAGTATTTATCATACAACCTCTGTTTCTGTTGCTGTATAAATAGCTTTACTTCATACTGCTGTTGTCCTCATTTTAAGCAGCTAAAGGTATGAAATAAGGAAAAGTCAACCCCCACCACCACCACCAGCTTTTTGTCCATTTAGGAACATTGAATGTGCAACCCTGCTTTCCCACATGCTGATTGTACATTGGATCAGTGCTTATAGGGATTGATACCCTCATAGTGGCATCCCATTGGTTGTTGAAGACCCTGTATAAATCATCCATTGCACGCTGATATACAAACTGCATGATAAATGCTCAGCAATCTAATGATGAAAACAATTATTTGGGCTTTTAACTTTTTTTTTTTTTTATCTCTGTGCAAAATGGAGCCATTTTGGAGACAGAAATGGTGACAAATAACGGTAAGAGTCTGTGAAACGCTGCCGTTTACACTTTTCGAGATTAACGTCATTTGTATCAGTTTAGCGCCAGAGGGGCCAAACTGCATGATGAAGGAGATCTGAAGTGGGCTTTGCTAAAACTGCGGAACGAAGAGAGTAAGTGTGAAGGAAGAGGGAGAAAAGTGGGATGTAGTGGATATAAGGTTGTGTTTGTCATGTGGGCTGGGGAAGGGAGGGACGATTCCAGGGTCAAAGGTGGATCTAAAGCAACAGAAACAGAGGAGCGTTACATTTCCTCTGGCCACCCTTAAATAATGTCCGCAGGCCCAAGTTATTAACCTCTTTAAAGCCCACAGAGCACAGGAGCACAAGCCTCCAGTCAGGCCTGGTTGTGGTCAGGGAACAGATAGCAGAGATAATAGAAGCGCACATGGAGGAAGAATGCACTTGTGTATCTGGGGATGGAGGAAAGAGTAACACAAGTGTAGGAACAGGACCAAATAAAAAGAGAATAATCCCAGGCACAGATAATCAATGGGGAGATGAAAAGAGGAGAATGAGAAATGCAACTGAATTTTCTATCTTAGCTTTTTTTTTGTATTCTATTTCAAATAGAGTTTATGATGTGTTATTCTTGCCTTGCATAGGGGCTGGGGCGGTGTGAGAGTGTGTGCTGCTCTGAGGGGTGTTGTGGAGGCTAAGGATGCTGGTTCACGGAGGGTTCACCCATTACCCAGGCCCTGCAGCCAGCTGGGGGGCTAACCAGGATGATCAGCGCGAGCCACAGCCTGCACAGGCCCCAATGATTTTCACATCAAGCCGCCTGATGTACAGCTCCACCGTCTACCAATCGCTCTCCCATATCGATCCCCCCTTAAATGAGCCTTCCCCGCTTTGTACCATGAGCAATAATTAAAAAAGCAGCACATTGATTTTAACTAATATTATGAGAGATCAGGATGTGCACATGCTTACAAAACAGCTAAGTCGCTTCATCTACCATCGGCAGCAGAAAAACAAAGCAGTGCAGAAAAGAAGGAAAGGAAGGTGGGGGAAATAGTTGATTAAATCCAAGTTAACAAAAGGATGCAAACATACCAAAATCAAACACTGCAAAAGTATTCAGTTTGTTCTGCAAAGCACAACTGAAAGGCTGCGGTAAGATCTCTACTGAAAACCACTCACCTTGTGAATATTTTCCAAATCCTCGAAGAACAATGTGTTGCACTGCAATTGTCAAAGAGAAAATTAAGCGTCCTGTGGACCACAACGGATCTCAAATCCAGCATTCACTAGAAATTAAGTGTACATTTATGCAAAACCTAGAAACAGATGTGTCCTGTTAGGATTTGAAAAACTCACAAATCAGGCAAGGGATGGTGGAAATGCACATTATTTGATTTTCATCATTACCCTAAAAAAATCATATATCTGTTTCGTGATCTCCTTAATTTTTAACTCAAATATAAGGTATTTCTCAGTATATCAGCACATAGATTTTAATGGATATTTTATGCAGTTGTGAAATGTACAGTATAAAAGATGATGCGGGCATTTTATGGTTGTTTCTTTAAACTACAAATGCCATACTAATGTAACAAAGTGCCTCAGTTTATGCTAAATATGACCAAACTTGGTTTCCTTGTGAAGAGAAATGACAGAATAAAAAAATATTTAAACTTTATAGAAGTAGAGTACACATTAGTGTATGTAAAACCTTAAGTAATTTTTTTGTGTTTGTCAAATCAAGTAAACAGATCAAAATGTTTAAATCCTTGATCAGTCTAAAGACTGCTGGAGATTTATTTTATGTTAATTTGTTGTTATAACTGTGCCTTATAGCTTTTGGCAAATTATAACATATATCTAGACAGAGTAGCACAGGTTCACGATTTTGTAACAGCAGGAAGCTCCAGGGATTGCTGTGTAATCACACTTTTCCTGCGCTGTCTTCATTCTTGTGGGCTTTTTGAAAGAAATAAGCAATGCAGACACAAAAAGCAGCAGCGCTTGCTCTCACTGCCTGATCACTGCCCTCTGTTCCACTGTGGATTTCTCAATACCTCGTCCTATGACATTAAAGCCTCAAACACAGAGGCTCGACATATGCTGTGGCACTGCAGAATGCTTTAATGTGATAAGTAAGTGTCACATGTGGGAGGGGCGGGATTTCCCTGGCTGCTCTGTAGCTGAGGTTGATGGTAGCCCCCAGTGGACACTCTGCGGTACTTGGCCATTGTGGCTCTAGCATTGGCATTGAGGGCCGTTAAAGGCTCCATAAAGTGACCAAGGCCCAGGCACCTAGCTCTGCAGCCCCATTCACTTATGCGGCGTGCAGGCATCCCATAATCCTTAGCATATGGCCCGTGAGTGTCGACAGGCATGAAATTACATCAAGGGCATTTTTTGATAACTGTCGATACTCTCACAAAGACGGTCAGCCTTATTGACGCCAAAGTCAAGGGCTGCTGTGTGTGATGAGGAGGGGGGAGTTGTCTGGATGTGATGAGGGGCCTACAATGTCAGACAGATGCCAGTGAGAACGGATCCAGAGGGAGCCTGCTCTTTATTGATATGAGTAAATTGATATTGATAAGGATTTGAATTGCTATGGATTGTGTTAAGCAGCATTATAATAGAGAGGTCCTCAAAAAGGATTGCGGTCAGAGAGTCACTTTATTAGACAAGTTTTTCACTCCTTTGAATTTAGTCGTTTGAAATTCATGCATATTCATGATTTATCTCACTTATTGTTAGTTTTAATTTGATTGGGCCAAACAGTGCAACGTGTTGCTGACAAAGTCCAGCAGAGTGCACGATTACCCGAGGCTCCACGTCTTTTTGTTTGAAATGCAAAACAGTGAGAGCGGTGAAACCATAACTCTCTGATGCTGCGCCGCTTTCACCATTTGAAATGGGTTACTTTGCTTCATTTGCTTCAATAAAAAAACAAATTTGCATATACAGGGCGTTCAGCACACAGCGGCTAATGCAGATGTTTTGTTTACATGAATGTAGACATGAAAACATGACAATCAACAAATTACTTAAAATAATTGTGAAACATTTACTGTATTTAACCCCTTAAAATGCAAAGGTAATTTTTGTCCTTATGCTAATAGTTATGCATAATCATTTAATTAACTCCATTATGACAGTAGTAAAATTATTTAGATATTTTACTTTAAGTGAGGGAAGAGCTGCTGAAATGTGTGAGTCACATCACATAAATGACCTCTGTAATTGCAGAGGAGTCTTGGAGTGGACCTTACACGGAGCAATATGCATATGTGCATTTAGAGTATACTCTACTGCCACCTAGTGATCACTGAATCTTTGATTAATATGTTGAGGTTTCTGCATCTTTCCCGCTTTGTGAAGCTGACTATTTCAAATTTATATTAGAAAACTGAGTTAAAGTTCTGCATTTGCTAATCATGTCTTTGACAAAATGTACACTTTCTGAAGGTGACTCTTAAAATCATCTACACTAATAATGGAAGCAACATTCACTGCAAATGTTAAAATACTTTTGTCTGCATTCATGACTATTTTATTCATCGTAGATTTAATAATCAATACCCATAATGCCACAGGCATTATGTAAAGCAGAGGCAATGTAAGTGTCCTGAAAAGAGATTCCCATGGGAAAGATGGATTTGGATGGGGGACATCTATAATGCTTCCTGTCATGGTTAAAGAGGATGGCCACATTTCAGCTCAAATATAATCTCATTAATGGCTGTAAAAGTAAGAACAGACCTCAATTCAACTTCTGGGAGACATGGTGCTCATGTCTCTTTCTACCCTTAATTTCTCTCATAAAATAGTCTGGGCTGAATAGCAGTCCTAATGGTTTGCCAAATGTTTGCTTCAGACAGACACCATCATTGCTTCTTTGACATATAGCAGGGTGGACTTTGAGTTGTAAACTTTGATTTTAGAAGTTTTCTTTGGACAAAATGCGTGTTCCAGATTTTAGAACTGACATGAGAGGAGAAATTCAAAAGCCTGACCCATTCATTCGTCAAACTTAGCTAGGAAAAAAATTGGCCAGAACTCAAGTTTTGTAGTGAAGAACTTACTCTTACCTGATCACATGGAGCTGGTATGAAGGCAACACATTTTTGTGCAGCAGCGTAAAAACAGTCGTCGACACTACCCCAAATAAAAAAAATGCCCTTACACTGCGCTTTTAAATAAATAGCAACCATGTGTTTTTGTTTTGTTTTGTTTTGTTTTTGTTTTGTTTTTTTGCTATTTAAACTAAAGGAAAGGGGAAGAAATTAACATATAAATACACATTAGTCTTATTTGTGCACTTTACAAAAAGTACATGCGAAACACTCACGTCTTATGGGGGGTCACATGTACTTAGTGAATGAACAGCAGCTACGTCACTGCGACGGGACGCCTCATTATTTGTGAATGAGCTCCTTCCTGTCCTGCCATACTGAAGCACTTAAAGACAACCAACACCAACTGAGGAAATAAATAAAGTTGTTCTTTAACTTCCTGGGATACTGCTCAAGGAAACATTTACCCATGGCAAAACAGTTAAAAGTGCACAAAGTGACTTTTTGGGTGACTATTGTGTACTGGAAACACAAAATCATTTGTAAAGATGGCCAATGTGATGTGCGTGTCACAGACAGCAGCCTGATCACTTGAGTCCGTATTCCTTGCGCATCCTCAGTGTGACGCATATTAGCAGCGAGGCTACCTCCTTCCCGCTCCAATTAGCTTCCATTACCAGCTTGTAGCATCCCTGTTACACTGTTGACACACTTTTTTCGCAGGAGCACACCCTCACTTGTTCATTCAATCACTATCTGTCGCACACGCATACGCACACTCTGCTTCTCTTTCTCTTGCTCACACACACTCACACACACACAGCCTGTACTTTACAGATATCAGCTGTTATCCCCGTCTAGCATCAGTCCCCAGGCACTATGCTAACAGCCTCCTCTACAAGCCAATTTACAAGGATTCTGGTCATGTTTACATTAGCCCTCTCTCAGTGCATGAAAAGAGCAGGGCCGCGCTGCAGAATAGAAATGAGCGAATATGAATAATTCAATCTTCCTCCTGGCCATTAACACGTTTCCCTTGAATAAAGTGATAATAGGTTATCATCTGTGAAATGGAAATTTCATAACAGAGACGGTGAGAAGAGCGTCTCCGGTTACACCAGAGGAAATTAATTTCACAGCACATCTGCTCCACAAAGCCCCGGCCCTCCAATGCTAAGTATGAGAAAATGTAGTCGTTCAGCTCTGCTAGCTTTCTAATTAGATTAGCATGCTTATTTGAAGGCGGGAATCTTTAGTCTAGTCAAAGGAATTAGTGTTCCCCATTACAGATACCTAATATTTATAATAATGAAATGACTTCACCAATTAGGGAGGGTTAAAAATGCATTACTTTACCTTATTATATTTGCCAGATGGTACACTGAATAGTCCATGTTGTGCTGTGCATCTGGATTAGGACTATGGTGGCCTATTCACATGGCATGATGTAGTAATTGAAGTGTTGAAGGCAAGTTTAGTCCACAGATTTCAGTTTCGCTGCCTTCCTGTGGAAGCAGCTTTAGCCTGAGGACCAACCAGAAGTTTGACAGAAAAAAAAAAAAGCCCAAGCTTTTGACCTTCTTTTCTGAAAAGATAAACAGGCTTGAAACAAACCAATCCTGAAATTGAAAACTTTGGGTGAGGGGATAAGGCAGTGACAGCATTGTAAACAGTTATGATTTCGATGACTATCATCACAACAAGTCCAACAGCGGCAGCGTGGGAGTAGAAGCTTTGAGGGACTAGAGGTCTTTCCTCCTGCCGTTCATCTATTTCTATCATTTTTTTTGTTTGTTTTGTTTTGTGACATTTTGTTGTTTACTGGTAGACAGCTGTAAATGATAAGAGATTGAGGGCCATTATCTGAAATGGGGATCAGCAATCCCTCTGGTGCGTGGCTATGAGACTCAAAGCAGCAGACTTCAGAGCCTGCTGAGTGTGGAGGATGATCAAGCAAAGGAGGGGGCTACTGGGAATAGAGGACCAGCGGTTTTCCAGTGCCAGTTTAAATGCCAACCCGGAAGCAGTATTCCGTAAGTGAAGCAAAGGGTAAAATAAAGGAATGGGAGTGAAAGCAACGAAAGGGGGTGGTGCCTAGAAACAACCCAGAAGCTGAGCTAATTAAACTCAGTCTGTATCCAGCAATGTCTCGATATCACACATCACGCTGCTTTTGGATTTCAAAATGCTTTCAGGTTTTCTAAAATCAGCCAGTCAGGTCTCTATTTGGTCAAACACATTTGCTATACTGCATTCAACACACAGTACAGGCTCTGTGAAGGCCAATTATTAATATGGAGCACATACAGTAAGCATTGCAAAGAGGAAATAAGACTTCACGTCCTGTTGCAGACCTCCTGTTCTAGTTCACCCTTCTATTAACTTAAGCACGTATGTTCAAAGCCTAACTCTTATCCTATGTAGCCACAGCTCACAGGATAAAGAAGTGCCGTAAACCTTTGCTGCCCCATGTTAACACTGTAATGCTATTTATCTATGTTAATATCCTTGTAAGCTAGAGTTCTGTTTGGAGCAGGCGTAACCAGCACTCCCCCACTCCTCGCTCACAGAGAACAGACCTTGTCAAGGTTAAACTGAGGCAGTTGACACATTGTTTTCCATTGCAATTCTCGGCTTCTCTTCTATCTTGCTCCAGTCTTTTACAGATTAAGGCAGTTGTATTATAAGACACAGAATTAAAGCTGCAGTGTCCTAAAGATATAGCCCAATTCACTGCTCTTAATTTTGCAATTCCATCACCTGGGTGCTGCAAAGCCCTGCTTCTCCATCAAAACCATTAAGGGCATTGAAGCCTGGAGTATCATCAACAATGACAGGTAAATATTTAGGCTGTCTCACTGGAGCAAATAAGCCACCCAAGGTCAAATGGCTGCGTTAGCCCATTCCTGCCTAGCTACATTGGTCTTTAAGTCTCAGCAAGAGCAAAGTACACAAATCCAAAGCAGAGCAGAAGACCGTTTTCTGCATCGACTTGTGCAGCAGTGGAATGTAAACTCTATAGTGGACTGCACGATAACTGTGAGATAAAGCAACATTTAGAATATTAAGATAAAAAACATATCTTGAGATGTGCTTCTTTGCACCATCACTTTATATCATTTCCTGCATCAAAAACAGTCAGTACATCAGGGGACCAGACAATTGCATCTCGGTAAAAAAAAAAAAGGTCAGGGGAGCCTATTTGCCGCTCAAGAAATCATCACATCTTAAACAACAACCAACTTTCAAATGTGTCATTTATCATATAATCTGTCATACTGAGGCAACGTTTTGCCAGAGTAAAAGAAAAAAAAATCATAATTGAAGTTTTTATCTTTTCCATTATTTCCTCCCACAGCTTCTGTCAACAAAATCAGAATGCCTTCTCGAGTCACGTTAGGGAAGTGCAGCCCTGGGCCGAGCCACGGTGGCCTCGGAGATAGGCTGCGCGAGTGAGTTCTTTGCTTTTGTGTCAACAAGAGACTTTATAGCTTTGAAGTAATAAATCATAACAAAAAAAAACTACTCTGTTCCTAAACATTTAGAGATAAGGGAGTTACGGATCAAATCAATTTAAGTTTCTGTACACAAGGTCCCTGTGTGGCCTGCAAACAGTTTGAGTATCAAAACCATCTCAACGTGAAGCCACTGTAAATGGATTAGTGTGGGCATGTCATCCTCCAGAAACAGCTACAGAGCAGCTGACAGAAATCATACAGGATCAAAAGAGCCCTTCAGACAAATAAAAAATTAAAAAGACTGAATATCACCAGAGACATTGTGAGTATGATAAAAACATTAAACAGTTTCAGCCGCGTTTCAGTGAAAATCAAACATTTAGCATAAGAGTCTTTATGTTTTAAGAACAACAAAAAGGCAGACTTTAATTTGTTATTCAAACAGTATAATTGCAGATAAATAGTATATGGTATTTAGTATCCCTCAGGCTATTCATTCCATAAGCATAAAAAGGCAGTTACATGAGGAAAAAAGAAGCATCTTCTTTCCCAGCTGTCCAACTTATTGTTTTACTATTCTCCCTGAAGGAAGTGATAAAACTTGTCTCCTAAACAGATTTTTCTCTGTCTTTTCATTTTACTGCAGTGATACAGTAATTAAAATTAAGAGAAAGAGTACTTCTGGTGAATATAAATATGCTGCACAGAAAGAAAGAAAGAAAACATGCGTCATATCGCAGCAAGAAAGTTCTCTAAGTCAATTAATCTCCCCATTTATAGATTTTATGCTTATATTATCACAAAATATCACGTGATAATAATGCAATGTAATAATAACAATATTATTTCACTACATTACGATTTAATTTTATCTGGCGTTCATAGAGGATTGTAATGCTTTTGTACATTTAAGAGAGAAGTGTTGTCACATCTTACACCTGAGCATAGCTACTGTCATGTGACCCACTGCTTTGTGGAATATAATTTTGATGTCTTGGTTTGGCATTTTGCCCGATGCAACCAGAAGCTGCTAAATTTGATAAAGAGGCTACAGAGAGTACAGTTATCAGTTAGTGCTGTGTTTGGTTTCGAAGCTGCACTGATAAACTGTGGGCACACTGCAGAGACGCAGACACTGGTAAAATATTGCTGCAGTTTCAGTTAACAAAAAATCTGAGCACAGACTTCACGGGCATATTATTGACCATATTATTTGTCAGAAAATTGCAATAATTTCTGCAGAATGCACAAACACCACAAACCTAGTCAAGAAACCTAATTTAGTGACTCTGATTATTAAAGTTGATCCCTGCCAGAAAGCTGGTTACTGCACCTGCACTGGCAAAGCAGTCATGCATCTTGTACATGTTGTGCCCTTCTCTTTTGAGTGATATCTCAGAAACACCTGCAGGGAAGTTTATTAGAACTCATCCAAATGTGAATTTGGTATCA
Organism: Bujurquina vittata; assembly: GCA_015106715.1. Taxonomy (NCBI): domain Eukaryota; kingdom Metazoa; phylum Chordata; class Actinopteri; order Cichliformes; family Cichlidae; genus Bujurquina; species Bujurquina vittata. The sequence goes on from VUQK01015654.1 coordinate 25,472, forward strand.
CAATGGAAAAAAAATAATTGAAAAAATGTTATTTGCCTTTCCAATAGTCATCCCATACTCATTAGTGTTGGGGCGCCACTGAAGAGATTGCAAGCAGCTTCCTCCATCCCTCTTAGTTCCTGGACCCTCTCAGGCATCTCACAATCTCATTTTATGTTTTCCTCACATTCTGCATCTTTGCACTGTTCCTTGCAGAACTGTTTTTGGCAAGACCTGCTGATCTTGTTCCATGACCAAACCATCTAATTTCTCCTTTCTTCACTGTGAACAAAAGATCTTCATGTGACCCGATGGCTTGTGCCGTGCTGGCGTTGTTCATATTGTGGTCCTTGTAGGAGATGAGAATTTTGCTCATATCTTTTTCTCTAGATCAGCTGTTCAGTGTCCACATTTTACAAGCATAGAGGAATACTGCAATGACCAGGAAGCGCAGCAGTCTGACTGTGATGTTCTTGGCGTACCAAACATGTTCAGTTTTGCAAGTTGTGCTGCCGTCTGTGCGATCCTGGCCTAGATCCTTCACCAGACACTGTTGTCGCTGTTTCCGAGATTCTCTGTTAAGACTGATATAATAATGATATTTGTGCTCTAGAACAATGTTCAACAGGGAGTTAGTTAGTTAGTTGCTGTCCTGCTCTACTTCTGGTAGTACATGTAAAACTACAAAATAATAATAAAATTAAAGTTAAAAGAAAGTGCAGCATTTAAAATAACACAGTTTGCTGATTTGTTTGGCTGATCATGCTAAAGCTTTCTCTACAACATTAAATTTGAAATTGAAATTTCAAAACTTGTGACGGGCTGTTTGACTTAGCCCCCCGTCAGCAACAGGCCATTCATCATTTAAGTGTCAGCATTAAATTATCCCTTCTTTTATGACAGCAGCATTACTCATCAGGATTAAGGCTAGCCAAACAGAGGCTCCTCGGCTACAGCCATCTCCTGCTCCCCATCGATCGCTGTTCCCTCCATTACCAACACAGAGGCTATCTGCATGACACCGGCACACTGCGCATGTTGATGATGCTCTTGTCTGCTACCAGGATGCTTGTATCATGAGCTAGAGAGAGAGAGAGAAGGAGGGAGCAAAACACAGGAGAAAAGAGGAGATAAAGAGAGACTGTACGCAGAGACTCTCCAGAGAGTTAAGGTATAATGAAGTGCTGGATAAGTTTAATACGAACAACAGAAGGGGCCACTGCCGTAGTCAAGTGCTGTTAATATCTCCTCCATTCCTTAAGCAAATCAAGTTATCTGGCACTGCCTGTGTTTCGATAAGGAGTGAATGAGGTCCGTTGAGAACAGCTTGATTTAGATGTTGTTTAAAGTGAATATCCAGATAACTCAAACACATAACACTGTATGATCTGAATCTACTTGTATGCCTGCTTGTTTTTTTACTCAGCGGAGCGTGCACTCACACTGAAGAAAGGAGATAAAACTGCAGTGGCGTCTACATAAATCCCTCATTTCTATGCCCTTGCCTTCCAATGCCTCAAACGTGCCACAAGACATTACTTAAATAATGCCTGAAGGTGCAAACGCCACTGATGGTGTCCCCCTTCGTTCAATTTGAAACGCATCAAATCCTCTCTAATTCCACATTTCAGGCTTTTAAATTGCCCTGTGCTCTGAAACGTAACCAAAGGCTTCAACTTTGTTTCGAGACTTTTTCCTTTTATTTTCTATTAATGTCAACTTTGTGTTACTCTGAGAGGATGAGATAGGAGAGGGAATAAAGCCATTTTCTTTTTGTTGTAAATGTCCTCTGTGCGGTCACACAGGAGTATCTAAGGAGATAGCAGACCTGAGGATTTTCAACACAGGCCAATTTTAGGAAGTGAAAGCTGACCTCTTCGGGGACTTCCACGTGGCATGTGTCTCTCAAACAGAGGAATCTCTCTGGATGTTCTTCTTCAAGTGGGACAACACTGGACTACATGGACAGAACAACAGCCTGTCTGATGTTCTGTCCATGTGGTCTGTTTTCAGAGACCACCTCTTGATGAGATTTTATAGGTTAAAAACACTTCTCAGTTCAAAATAGCTTCTTTAAAGAACTCTGCTAACAACCAAAATACTGTATATGTAAAGTACTTTCACTGTCCTGTCTATAGAATCTGGCACATTATGATTACCTATAAAAGAACATGGTGTCGCAACTGTGTGTGTGTGTGTGTGTTTATGTGTGTGTGTGTGTGTGTGCGTGTGCGTGTGTGTGTGTGTGTTTGAGAGCATAAAAAGAATCTTAATGCAGTGTTTACTGTCCACCTTGAGGACTTTCAATCCTTTCATCAAGGACATAATATTATTAGGGTTCCTGATTGCTAGTATATGGTTAAGATGAGGCTCATTTTCAACTATTTTATGGCAGGGTTTGTTCTTCCACATCATTTTTTTTATAAAATGTAAAAAATATAAAGTGTAAAAAATAGGATAGCATAGTACAGCTGTGATAAAACGTTGTGGACAAAAGTACATTTCCATCCAGAAAGTGAAATGTGAGTGTAAAACAGCAAAGGAACAGGTTAACTGGAAAATACTTTCCTCTTGGGTTGTTGAAGCATGAAAAAAAAATCAAAATATAGATATTATCACTTGGTGATGGCCTTCACTGGCAGTGTGCCAAATTAGCGACATTGCCATTGGATTTAGCAACTTTTCAGACCCCCTTAGTGACTTTTTTTCCAAAAAGCAACTAGCAACAAATTCAGCAACATTTTCCAGTCACTTGGGCGACTTTTGGAGATAGTCCGGAAAGCCGAAATTTGTGTGCATACAACGCTTGTACCACATCCCTTCATACGCTTCAGCATAGCCCAGATCTCGCTTTGGCACCTTGAGCGACTTTTAGAGACTTTTGAGACCGCTGACAGCAAGTCATTTTCTTACAGAAAATGTGGCAACAGTGCTCACTGCAGTAGCATATCGCTTACCTCTTAGCTGTTTCATCAGTGCACCTCGATTAATTTAGGTAATGACAAATTACACAGTGTAATCTTCACATGCTTCATCTAAAACACACTCTCTGCTGAATAACTCTGCTGAATAACTTGAAAATTATTTCACATGATTCTGTCATGATTAGCTGTCTTAGCTAATTATAGGCCAATCTGTAACCTTCCTTTTCTCTCCAAATGTTTTGAAAGAGTAGTTGTAAAACAGCTAACTGATCATCTGCAGAGGAATGGTTTATTTGAAGAGTTTCAGTCAGGTTTCAGAATTCATCACAGCACAGAAACAGCATTAGTGAAGGGTACAAATGATCTTCTTAGAGCCTCTGACAGTGGACTCATCTCTGTGCTTGTCCTGTTGGACCTCAGTGCAGCTTTTGACACTGTTGACCATAACATTTTATTACAGAGATTAGAACATGCTGTAGGTATTAAAGGTACTGCACTG
>VUQK01015656.1:0-15943 GCA_015106715.1 Bujurquina vittata
GTGTGCGTGCGTGCCTGTGTACGTTCATGCGTGTGTGTGTGCTGGAGATCAGCCCAGTTATGTAAGAAAATAATAAAATTATGATTGTCTGTGTATAAGATGCTCTGTCAGTTGTAGGTGTGTTACCTAGTGCTGACAGCCAGGCCCTGAAGGTTGATATAGTGTGAGTCTGCTGTCATCTCTTTATTGACTAGCCCTGCAGGCTTGATGCATTATAGTTATTCATCAGCAACAGGCCGGTCTGGTCTGCTTGCCACAGAGCTTTTCCACTTTGCACCAGTATTGAAACACACAGTGCCAATAAATACCCACATGTATCTTCTGCTCTGTCTCTGCGTCTTGTGGGAATAAACACTTTAATATGTGCATATAAATAGTTTGGCAATGGTACACAGAAACTTTGGTTTTAACTTGAAGTATGAGGCTAGTGTTATTCCCTCTGAATTTTTCCCACCTGCCTAGCCTTGTTTGTGACACTCAAGCACCAAGTGCACCAAGACCGTGTATGTGGGCCTGACTGGAAATACATTGCATATAAAACAACATTGTAACACTGTGGCTCGCATATGGGATTTTAATTGTTGTTGGAAAACAATGTCTCACAAATTCTAAGTGATTTCAGACTGTGTTAGGATGGTAATTGTTTTTTGTCAAATGAAGAAAGATGCAGAACATCGAGACCCGTTCTCACTGTTTCACTTTGAGTGACGTGTAAGAGCTCCGCTGAGTCTGGGTGTTAATGAACTCTGAAAAAAGCTCCCATGCTGTTATTTTGTTGAAGTCCTGGTATGCTTGTTTCATTTCTTTGCTGATTATTAGAGTGACTGTATGTTAGTGTAATAGCTATTGTTTGTTTAAAAAAAAGATACAAATGCTTTGAATGGTTGTAGGGTTAATTATTTAAAAATAAATAAATAAAAATTAATCAATAAATAATTGTGACAAACTCAAATGTCTTAAGTCTTAATATCTGTTGTTATCTAGAGATGGACAACCCAGAAGCCAGAGTAACGGAGATCCATGTGCTAGTGCACCGGCTACCAGAGAAGAACAGACAGATGCTGGAGATGCTGATGAAGCACCTGGCCAGGTAAGTGGAGACAATACACATATGGAAAAAAGACATGGAACTGTATTACAGACGGCTCAGTTACATTGTCTCCTTTCGCATTGCCTTAATACTCCTTTGCTTAATTGTTTTTGTCATCCAAAAGAATTAGCGCTCAGTGTAATCTCTTGACCACATGCGCTAATGCTGTGTGTACTGAAAATAGAAACCCGTTCAGCAGTCACCATGCTACATCTATTTTTGGACTTATGCCTTTATAAAGAAAGAGGAGCTACCAGGAGGATGCAGGTATTTCTGTCCACGCCAAGAAGAGTTGGAGCTCCATTAAGTAAAAGTCTCAGGTCTAGTTTACATTTTTTTAAGACCGTAAACATTAGCTATATGGATCTTCTTGAAGGAACCTGTTCTCCCATTGACTCACCTGTTTGTGTCCTAGGGGCATTTAGATACTGATTAGCACTCCACTTTGTTAAGTTCAACCACTGTAAAGCCCCATTGCGCAATTCTGAATATTGCTTCCATGTTTGAGATGTTTCTGTGCGGTATATAAGCTGGTACTGTGTTTCATACAGGTGAGAGAAATTGTGAATGTTGTCTTTCTGCAGGTTACATAATTGCAAGTTGCGACAACACATAAGCGGAGAAAGCATCATATTGCTAGCTTAAGTGTGCTTATTTCTCTAAAGCGGCCACCTTGCCTTGTGTTTTCAGTCTAAACCTGCATCTAAGCCCCCTGGCTTTATCAGGCTTTTCTTCGACAGCAACAGCGTGATACAATCTGTGGTAAAGAGGACATACTCGTAAGCCATATTTAAGCCACATGTATGTGAGCGCATTTGCAGGGAGTTCTGAGGACATGTGCATATTTACCTGGGTTTAGTGGATTACACCTGCCAATAGCTATCATCATCACCGGCTTATAGGTAAAAAGCCTGGATGGTCCTGTACGGTGTACCTTTAGCTCTCTGTCTCATTCTGTTTGTCTGAGATTGATTACTGCATTGTTCAGTGTATACAGTGAGGATTGGAATGGATGAGATTCAAAGAAGGTGTTGGGCAGTGTCACATTCAGCTTTAAATGTATTCTATCATGTTATCATTTTCCTGCTTTACTGCCATTGTGTTTGTACTGCCCCCAGTCTTCTCAGGGAAGGCTCTGACCTATTTTGACCCAGTGTACACAAACAGCTGATGCTCCTTATTCACAGAGCTCTTAAAGTTTTACCAGATTTGCTTCTGGCGAAAATGGGTAAAATAAGAGAGGCAGCATGTTCGGGTAATAATTATGCAAGTGAGATTGTTGTTGTTTGATACTTAATTAATTGAAAAAACTATTGAAAACTACAGCTTTAAATCGTATCATGTTCCATGTTTCTAATTTGGATTAAATGTTCTGCCCCTTTCTTTGTCAATAGAGTGGCCAGCCACCATCAACAAAACCTCATGACTGTTGCCAATCTGGGTGTAGTCTTTGGACCAACTCTGCTCCGCCCCCAGGAGGAGACCGTTGCAGCCATCATGGACATTAAGTTCCAGAACATTGTCGTGGAGATCCTCATAGAGCACCACGAGAGGGTAAGATGGTGCATGACCTCAAAGAATAACATAAATGCAGAGTTATTAAATGCAACCCCCCACCCCCCCCACCCCATCCCCATCCCCACAAACAAACACAAACACTTCCATTAACTTTATATGCTTTGTTTACAAATCAAAACTGCTTTCCCCATAAGAACGCTTTAATGTGCAATGTGCTTATTGGCAGGCTAAGCTGCTTACACGTGTCACCATTACAAGGGGCTGACTGTGTGAGACTTTGGCATTGTGCGTGCATTGCATTCAGTCAGTAAAGGAAACCAATAGTTAAACAGTTGTATGCCTCACCTTGTACATGCATCGATTTACAGAAAGACAGGAGACGTGTGTGTTTATACAAATACACACGACACATGTTGGCACTCCCTTTATTTTGACTTCCCAGATAACAGTTGTCTATTGCATTATGTAAAAATATAGGGAGTCCAAGTTATGTGAGAGAGCTGCTTTAAATATTTAACACAATCTCACCATAGTGAACAAGCATGTAAGATGTCAGATTAACAGATTAACACAGCCTGCTGCATCAAACTAAAAAAAACATCATATTTGAAAAGTAAAGAGGTTTCTGTAATTGGTTAGAGGGGAAGAAATTACAGCTCATGTGTATTTTTATCACATCATGGGGATTTTGCATCCTTCCCATCTGTACTTGAAGAAGAAAATTTCAGTAATGCCACAAATCTCAGACTGGAGCCAGAAATTTTCACTGTTGTTAAATTTCTACATATGTAATTACTCTCATTTAAAAGACGCAAGCAGCCTTGTTGCCATGTTTGGTAAATGCAGTGGTTGAAGCTCAGCTGCAAAAATCCAGGAACTAATATTCAATATAAGGCTTCTGCTCAAAAATGAATTTTTGTCTCTTCACTAACGGGAAAGTGGGGATTATTGTTTACTTTTTATTTCTTACATCAAGTCTAAATTTGGCAAAACACCATTTATCCACTGTACTGTTTTTTATTTTGTACTTAACGCTGATCGTTGTTCGTGCAGATTTTCAAGGACATGCCGAATTCTGCTTCATCCAACATGCAGCTGAACATGCCCAGGAGGAGAAGCACAGACAGCAAAACCCCGTCATGCAGCGAGAGGCCGCTCACTCTTTTCCACACCCCAACGCATTCACAGAAGGGTAAGCTGAAGGGCATGACCTGATGCAAATGATTAATTTTTTAGGACTTCTTTTTCAACCATTTATTTGATTTTATTTAAAAATCATCTTCAGTTCGTCATGCACAGCAAATGGAAAGTATAGTTTTTAATATCAAAAACACCTTTATGGCTAAAGCACCAAGGAATCACACTCTTTATTCTGACAGGTGAGAAGAGGAACAGTGTTGGCAACACCACAGCCGCTGACCTGCAACATCCAGTGTCCTCTGCCAACTGTAACAGCAGCAGCAGCAGCAGTAGCAGCAGCAGTCAAGGCCGGACCCCGAGACACAGCCTGACCAGCAATGATGGAGAGCAGGACAGTCGGCAGAACCGGCCCACCTCACTGTGAGTAGGACAGCATTATGAATCTGGTCAAGTTCTCCAAGTTTGTATATCTCTCCTGAATGAATGAAATTTAAAGTAAAATGAGCCCCAATTTGCCTGCATACACACAGAAGTGTATCTTTAGCATAATTTAATCAAGCAGGTTTAAATATTGTGAAAAGGCATAAATAGTACCTGGCATTTGTAGTGCTGTGCACAAGTAGTACCATCAGAGAGGTGTCTGACCTGTCCCAAAGCAACATGATAAAAATGCCAACCATACATCCACTCATGAAGTTGTATTTCCACTGACTAGAAAGCAACAGCTGATGCAGTTTAAATCCAGCCCTTGCTCCTCTAGAAGTACTGGTGTCTTATTGAAGATAAATGTTGGTGATTTCTTTTTTTGTCAGTGCACATTGTTTGGAGATAATTGTTAAAAAAATGTATGTCATTAACACTTATAGTGCTATATACACTATATTGCCAAAAGTATTCATTCACCCATCCAAATCATTGAATTCAGAAGCTTCAATCACTTCCATGGCCACAGGTGTATAAAGCAAGCCATGCAGACTGATTCTGTAAACATTTGTGAAAGAATGGAGCTCAGTAAATTCCAGCGTGGTACCGTGATATGATGCCACCTGTGCAACAAGTCCAGTTGTGAAATGTCCTCATTATTAATCTAATCTAAATATTCCACAGTTACAACAAAAGGGAAGGGATTGGGAACGAGAACAACAGTGTAGTACATGTAGGTCACATAAACTCACAGCCCGGGGTCAGCACATCCTGAGGCAGATAGTGTGCAGAGGTCACCAATCAATGCAGACCTCCAAACCTCATGTGGCCTCAAGAACAGTGTGTAGAGTGCTTCATGGAATGGGTTTTCATGGTCAAGGAGCTGCGTCTAAGCCTTACATCACCCAGTGCAATACAAAGCGTTGGATATGTGGTGCAAAACATGCTGCCACTGTACTCCAGAGTACATGTCTTCACTGCTCTACAAATCATGTCTCTCTATTTGGCAATCCAGATGGCAGTTGCCAGGAGAATGGTTCTTGGCTGACTGCATTGTGCCAAGTGTAAAGTTTGGTGGAAGGGGGATTGTGGTGTGCGGTTGTTTTTAAGGAGTTGGACTCCGCCCCTTTGTTCCAGTGAAAGGAACTCATAAAGCTTCAGCATATCAAGACATTTTGGACAATTTCATGCTCCCAACTTTGTGGGAACAGTTTGGGGATGGCCCCTTCCGGTTCAAACGTGACGGCACACCAACACAAAGCATGTCCATAAATGGTTGAGCGAGTTTCATGTGGAAAAACATGAAACTCTGACCTGCACAAAGTCCTGACCTCAACCTGATAGAACACCTTTGGGGTGAATAAGAGCGGAAACTGTGAGCCAGACTTTCTCATTCAACATTGCCCAACAAATGCACTTCTGCATGGTCAAAAATTCCCATAAACACACTCCTAAAACTTATGGAAAACCTTCCCAGAAGAGTTGAAGCCGTTATATCTGCAAAGGGTGGGCTGACATTATATTAAACCCATGGGTTAAAAATTGGACCTCACTGAAGTTCATAAGCATGTGAAGGCAGACGAGCAAATACTTTTGTCAATATAGTGCATCTGAGAATTCTCTCTCAGTGTGTGCTCACTTGTCAGGTTGTCTTGTGTCTCACTGACAGTTTAAGAACCGAAAGCACCCGAGGCAAAAATATCATTACAGACGGACTGAGCTTGTGTCCGCATGAAAATAACCATGTTTTTATATAAACACTGAACATGGAATTCACAGAAACAAAGGTTGGGCACACATATGATCTGAGACACTAATAGGTACACACACAACAGTGATTTCTGTCTGTCATCCCAAGATTATTGTATGATATTTGGTGTAAACATACATCTATTTATAAAGGCTTGCAGACAGAGTCTGTCACCAATGATTATATCTCCTTCCTACTTCTGCTGATCTACCGCATTCCCCTTCATTGTCATCCTCTGTAACAATTTACTGTTGCATCCAGCGTTTGTTTATTAAGCCTATTCTTTGTGTGAGTTCTGTGCCACTTTTATTTATTACTTTTCTTTAGAAACTCCTTCTGGCTATCCGTTCCCAAATGAGGTACTCTGAAGGCAGTGCCCAGTAGCTAATGAGGAAAAAATTATGAGAAATAATGCTCATGAATAAAAAAGTGGCGTGATGAGAAGTAACAGAAAAATGAGCATCTGTCTTTTATAGTCACAGACATTATAACTAATGCTCACTACGCCATACTGTAAGGCTTCCTTCAGTTAACAATAAAAACAAAACTTTTGGCTTCTTAACCTGTAACAGAAACTTGTGTGCACAGATCAGGTGGTCTGTACCAAACACCTTTATGTTGCCCCATGGGAGAGAGAGTGAGGTTAGAGTCAACTAATTTGGAAACTAACAATCATTACAATCAAAAATTATACAGAGCACAGTTTGTTTTCCTCAGGCTAAATCTCAGGTTGGTCTGTGACCATTGCTCAGAAGCTGCAGCTGATGGTGGATATGAAGTGGATATGTGTGCTGAAGGAATACCAGCTATCAATCTCTCACGCAGCCCTGCCTTTGAAGCCATATCCATATTTCAGTGAAGATGATCCTTGAAGCATAATATCCAACTGAAGTTAAAATCTATATCCATGGATGTTAGTCTGGAGTTTTTGCAACCTACACAAACACAACAATTCACCATGATGAAACAAATCACGAAATGCAAACTAGAACTAGCCAAAAAAAACGACCCAAAAAAGTGCAGAGATGCTGCAGTGATGCAACTGAATTTAAATAAGCTAAGATAACGAACTGTTTATATAAACCCTTAACAAGAAGAAGCTTTGTCTACCTAATAATACAAAAAAGTCACAACTGAAGTCACTCATCTTTTAATAAGCGGAGTGATTTGCGCGCTCAATTTATAGAAAACACGCAGTTTATATCCCAGATGTAAGAATGGGTAATTGGATTTAAAAACTGATTGCTAAGTAGTTACATGTGTTTGGCATTTTTTAATACTGACTCCAGGGTCCACATGGTAGAGGAGTGTTATTCATGATATGTGAGGAAAGGGGAGTAAAAAAATACCCCACAGTAGGGGCGGGGATGGAAGAGGTACTTAGAGATACAGAGAACAGCAGAAAAGACCATTTTTGAAGCGTCTTTGCTTTGTGAGTCACATTTAAAAGAGGCATTTAATGACTGTAGTTAACAACTGGTGGGCTATGACAGCTCACCTAATGGTCTATAGAGTTATATGTTGAAAGGCTTCTGTCCTTATTTTCTTTCTTTTTGTCTCCTTATAGTTACGCTTGTGCTGTCCTGCCAGATGTTTCATACTTAGGGCCCTTTATGTTTGTACTATATATGTGTGTTCAAAGGAAATTTTGAACTCCCTTCATTAGATTTGCCTTAGCCAATTTTTGCACATCAGTTTTTGAGCACAAAGCCAGTGATCTTTGTGCTTTGATTACGGCCGTAAATTTTTCACGCTTGAAAAATTACCATTATGGACACTTTTATAGCTCACTTGGTTTGAATACATGAGCTAAAGGCTATGGCGGGGTCCTTGGTTTGAGGTTTGCGTGCCATTCTCCCTGCAATCTCCCTGCTTTCCTGTCTACTCTCTTATCTAATCCTCTGAAAATAAAGACTTAAAAATGCCAAAAAATCTAGAAAGAAAAGAAAAAATGACCAGCATGTGATAAAAACGCTACCAGCTCAGCATGAACAGACACACATTAGAGGACTTTAGATTTAGTTATTGAGGGATTTTCAGCTACTTAACAGCCAGCCACAATGAATACACTACACCTCAGGGGAAAGAGAAAGAGGCTTTCCTAAGCTGCTCGACTGAAGCAGTAAGCGAAGTGTGAAACTCAAAGGAGCTGCCAAGGCAAATATAGATATGCGTAATTGACTCGGATCCCAGCTCAGATCATCCTTTCGTAATCTTCCAGAGCCACATTGCAAATTGCCATGAAAAGTCAGCCCGGGCCCTCATCATAGGTACAGAGGTACCGAGCAAGCGTTCGACATGATTAACTCTGTCTGTTCCCCAGATGCTTTTTGCTTTACTACTAGTCATGTGCTTTTATAAACCTCATACCTTCACTTACAAACCTGTGACTTTGTCTAGTGGGGCTAAATAAATATTTCAGATAAAACAAGAAAGACAAGTAGACAATCTGTCATGCACTGGGGTTAAAGTTAGGTCAAATCTACAAGGTCACCAGTGGATTGGATCTGATGTGCTGAGGTGAACAATGTAAATGCCAAATCTTCCTTCTCTGCTGCTCTTTTGTCTCTTGGTGAAAGTCAGAGGATTTTATGTCTTTATTGTGCCTTTTGGGGGAATTTAAAGGAAAGAAATCAAGAAATAATTGTTGGATAGATAGAATGACTGAAACACACACACTCACACATGCCATTGACGTGAAGAAGAAAAATATCTATTAAGTATGTGCAGGCAGACTGTCATCAAGACATTCCCTTCTAACAGCATAACACGGTTGCACATATGTAGATTACAGGTTACATGTGTCTGCTTTGGCTGCTTTTATTGAAAAAAATCGTCTTGATTTTTTTTTCTCATTCCTGCTCTTTGATCTACAGATATTACACTGAATACGGCAGTTCTCTAATAAGGGATAAATTCATGCGGTCATTAGCAAAAGTAGACACTTAGCATAAGGAAGGAACAGCATGAACCTTTTCCTTTTCTCTGCACTACTCTAATCTTGCTCTCACTGTGAGAGCGTGCAGGTAATTCTGGGCGCTGAGACAAAAGAAGTCAAATTTATGATTCTCATTACTAAAATGTTCTGAGAGCTTTATTGACCCTTGTGTTTTGAGTCCAGGCTCAACATTTACAGGTGATGGAAGCCACGCTGATTTATTTGTCAAACAGTAAATACCAATTTAAAGTTGTTAACTGTATTTGTTGCGCTGGCAACTGTGGAGCCCAGAGCTGCATGGTGGTGTAGCACTTCAGCAGCATTCAAGTCCACTTTTTCTTTTATTCAGACGTCTAAGTCGATGAGTACAGATCATGTAGGTTGCAGACACAATTAGAGATTCCTGTTATTTGTAATTGCACCTTTAAATGTATCTTTCCATGAAGTTTTTGACTTTATGTCTTGTTGGAACACAGTGATCTGTCAGTTAAAGATGAAATTTGAGTGACTACACTGATAGATCTCTGAATGGGGGGAAAAAGTAGAGAAAGGTACGTTGGTTGCTGATTCTGTCGGGTGAAAAACTGATGAGACCTACAGTGATAAAACCACAGTGAGAATCTCAAAGTATCTTACTGTGATGGTTAACCCTTATTTTAATTAAATGTGCAGCAGGTCATCTGACAGCAGTGCCATCTCTCAAGGCCAAAAACTAATGATTTTAAAAATGTATCAGAGAATATAAAATTATGTCACTTCCTGTTCTGTAAATAGTTTACTTATAAGGGTTCAGATTTAACATCAAGAATAGAATAGAATAGAATTTTGTCATCATACGTACAGCCAAATTAATCAGTATACATACAACGAAATTTCGTTCAGAACAGCCATCCAAGGAAACACACGCAACAATACAGGGATCTTGTTTTCTTCAGCCGCTGCTGTTGGGCACCGCCGGCATATCAATCCCAGGAAGAAAAGAAAACCATCAACAAGAGGAGAGTTAGGTTAAAAAAAATCCCCTTAAATTGAAATTGGTTGACTTTCTAACAAAAAGATTTCTTTTAAAACAGATTTATTTTATGAAATAAATTTACCATGGTTTGACAGTTGTTCCACGATTCACAAAATTCTTCCAACTCGTCCTTCTCTCCCTCTGGAGTCACAAAGTAGTGATGGCGTAACAATAGCTTCAAAACAACCACAACCAGGGAGAGGGTGACATTTTTTTCAAAATAAGTTCTTTCTAAGGTCAAGAAAGGCACATTAACACTTCCTTGTTTTTGTGTTTGTCTTCTGCTGTGGGCACTGAATTACTGATGCTATTATTATAATGTCCCTAAACAATCCATCCATCCATCCATCCATCCATCCATCCATCCATCCATCCCTCCATCCATCCCTCCCTCCCTCCCTCCCTCCCTCCCTCCCTCCCTCTTTGGCTTATCCAATTCCTTGGACAGGTTGCCAGTCTGTCACAGGGTCTCTAAAACAAAACATCACGAATATAACTTTTAAATATAGCTGTATCACCATGGCAACCATATTTTGCATGATAAAAAAAATGGTAGAAATTGCTGTATACAAATTAGAGCCTGTTATGAGGGAGATAAGAGGAATAAAATAATTCTCTGACTCACCAGTGGGATGTTATATAAAACGCAAGACATTGATCAGACTGGAAGAAGGTCAACAGTAACATTCTGCTTTTGTGAGGCAGGTGCAGATTGTTGAAATAAAATAATTAATAAGCCATATCTATACAGCAACCACTTACTCGCATCTTTGTATGTTCTGACTACTCTTTTGGCTCCATAATAACATGGTGAATGTTACCATGTTGGCACTGCTAGGTTTAATATGCTCCCTTTGCTCCATTCTTTTGACAAACTGTCAGTGATTATTGGGGCAGTTGAGTGTTTTATTTTTACTAGTTAAATGTGTTCACTTGTTAGATCCTTGATGATTAAGCAAATTAGAAGAAAGTAGCTCCAGAAGCAGTTTTAAACATTTTAACAATGGAGCACTATTTAGTATATGAATAAGAAGACCTGCACACAAGACGCCCAAGAAAAATTATTCATTTTAGATATAGGTTTATATGACTGCAAGGCTTTTTTCAGTATTTAGTTCGGATGAGCAATAAAAGTACGAAGAAGCAAAGGCTTCCAAGAGAAAGACCAAAATAAACATAGATGTAGGGGATGATGCACAGCAGCATGGCTGTTTTCAGTGCTGTGAATGCACAGTAGTGGGTGTTCCGTTTCTGCATGACTCTGCAGGCTTACAGTAGTTCACATGCCTGTTTTCTGTGATCCAGTTACGTGTTAATCTCTAAAACAATCTGGTGTTGACTTTTATGTAATTTGTATGTGTTTTTGGGCAGTTAGAAGTGTGAGGTCATCAGCATCTTGCATGACTAAATGAAGAGTGTATTATGAAGACATACAGCTTGCTTAGAAGGATCAATTACATTTAGCAGCACGCTGTTGACCAACCATTTGGAAACTGAATCGATGATGAAGAGGGTCTCCCTACAACTGTTTGTAATTACAATGGATGGATCAACAACCCCCCAGTCCCCCATGTTAGTCATGCTGATTAGTTGTTGCATGTAAGGATAAATATAATGATATCGTGTTGTTCCTATGGGAATTAATTCTTTGTATTTAAGTATTTGTGGCAGTGGGAAGCGACTACATAGCACCCAGCAGAAAGCTACAGGTGGACACCAATTCCTTGGTCAAGGGCACCGTGAGAGGAAAATTAAACCTGTGCAACCACAGGACAAACATGCAAACTCTTATCTCTACCCACAGTGTTTACAGACCACAACATTCAACAGTTAGTACTCAGAACTGTTTTTACTTGTGTTGACAGTGCATTATCCTCCATTATTCTTGTTGTTTTGGCCTGGCCTGCAGCCCATTAAGATATTACAGAATTTCTCCTCATGTGTTTTGGGTTTTAGATTCACTGGTTTTGCCAAGCAAGATCGAATATCTAGTTTGCTGTCTTGTCATTTATTTGTCGTGTGGTGGAAAGCGGATATGTAGAACTATGACGACATCGTTGGCTGTCTGGAGTTATAATGTACAAATTAATTTCATAATTTATTTTCACAAGTCCAGAAACATTTCAGTATCAAACTGACCCACCAATAAGAACTGATGGCTTCATCTTGTTTTTCTTTTGTTTTTGTTTTTTTCATTTCTTTTTTTTTTACTTTATTTTTATTTACTTTTATAATAAAAAAATAAATAGACAAAAACAAAACAGGAGTAACAAAAAAAATCAGAATAAACCTAAATATTTTTACCGTAACCATGAACAGTGCTTTAAATATCAACAACCCACAGAAAGTAAATGAATAAAATAAAAATTTCAGCATAATGCATACATATTATACACATATACACATATATACATATAATTCTATAAACAGACAGACAGGGTCATTGTAATAAACAAAAGATTCAATAATATGTGAATTTGAACCTGCAGGGCTCCAGAGCTCTACATGAGCCCAAACAAGTGTAGTACATCACAATATTTGACAGTCATAATTCAATTAGGTACTTTAAACCTTATTAGGGGCTATTATAGGACAGCCAATTTTTCCAATATTCCTCTCCTTTCTTAGTGGCATATCTCAGGGAGAATGTGATTTGTTCCATACTGTAAATTTCCCAGATTATTGTTTTCCATTCATTAATTGTTAGAAGTTCTTTAACCATTTTTTGGTTATAGCTTTTAACTACCTGCTAATAGTATCTGTAATAGATATGTTTCCCCCTCTCCGAAGCTCATCAGATATATTCCCTAAATAAATAACATCAAAAGTAAAGTTGGTTTTTGTTCTAATATTAGAACTAATTGTAGCCTGAATATCCTTCCAGTAGGTGGAGATTGCAGGGCACTCCCAAAAATATGGTAATGTCCTGCAGAATCACTCCCACACGATGACTGGATTCTGTACTTTCATCTATTAATTGTTTGATTTTGGGCATAATGGAAAAATCTCAGATTGTCTTTCCAGATATATTCTGTCCACAAAGGTGAACTAGTGGTAGTGGATTGTGTTTTACAAATATTCAGCCATTCTTCATCAGTTAGTTTTACATTTGCATCTTTCTCCTATCTAATTTTAACATACATTGTTGAATGACCCCTTTCTTGCTGTAGGAAAGAATAAAGTCTAGAAATAATTTTTTTTGTGTTTGTTTTTCCTTTGAATATCAACAAAAATATAAATAACATCTGCTCCAACCTCATCATTTTTTTTTAATTTTTTTTCCTCAAATATTTTCTTACTTGTAAGTATCTGTAAGATGTTGGAAAGTATTCATATCCCCCAAAGTAGAAATAGTACAGTAAGAGGTAATGCCCTTTTTAATCCATTGTTTAAATCTATCGTCCAATTTTGCTGATTCAAAATCTAAATCATGCGCTACCCAATGCAATATCCTTACAGATTTTTCAATTTTGCATTTTTTACATCATATCTTCAGGGGGACAGTGCTCTAGTTAGAAAGTTGTCCCCAAGTATAGATGGTAAAGGTGTATCTAATTGACTCTGCTCCAAATCTTTCCATTTGGCTTCAATACTAGAATCACACCAGCACACTAATGAACGTAACTGTGCTGCTGTAATAATCTTCAATACACCGTAATGCCATGTGTCCTTTGTTCTTAGGAAGCTGCAGTGTCTGTAACTTTACTCTTGGTCTTTTCTTTTCCCAAAAAAAGGCTGAAGTTAATCTATTCCATTAGGTAATTTTTTTTTTCCATTTTGTGTTTCCAGGCTGAACCCAAAGGGTCGTGGCAGCATACCAGCAAGGTAAATTTAAAATTCCTTGAAAGCCACACTTGCCACTTCTTAGACCTAATTTCCAGCGCTCCATAGTATAAACATGAGGTTTTATTTCTAATTCTACCAACATATGATGACAGTATGTCATTCTTTGTGAATGTGTCCTTCAGTGCAACATCTTCCAGTCCCACCTCACCGCGTTCTCCCTCCTGGCCAATGTTCTCAGCCCCTTCCAGTCCACAGCGAATATCTTCTGCCTCCAGTGACTCCTCCCCTGTTAGGTTAGTGCACAATATTTGTGAAATGTCTCCACTTTTGTAGTGTCCTTGAACAGCACACAGCCAGCAAACCAAGTTCAAGAAGCATTCATGTAGTGGATGTGACTGACCTCTCCTCTTCCCATGAAAGGAGAGTTTCTAAGCTAACTTGCTCCTTAAAGTATCACTGCAACATTTTGGATCAAGGATATGCTATCAACCTTTTTTAAAGATGCATCAAACAGCAGTCATTCTGATATAACTCTTTATTGAAACTGTAATAAAAATAAACCTCAATTTGATGCAGCTACTCGGCTGGATCCTGGTAGCTATGTAGTGTCTGTAAACATTTTAAGCCTCAGGTGTCCCGGTGCTGTTTTAGTAGCTGATTACAGCTCGTCTTATTTTCAAGTGCTTTGCACCCACAACATATCTGGTCTTTAAAGCAGTGACCTCTAAAAAGCGGGTTCAATTGCAGATAGTAGAGAGATATAAAAATAAATTGTATGTGAATAAAAAAAAAGTAAAGTTTAAAAGTCTCCTCTGTCCAATAAATAAATCGAAAGCTTGAACTGTAAAGAAATGCAGCACCATGCTTTTCCTTATTTCAGTCATAAAATTTTATGGTTTTGAAATTAAACGTGCCCAAAGTTTTACATAATTTGCACCTCCTAACAGTGATTTACGACTTGTTTTTGAAAGACAAATTCACAGTTGTGACACACAGTAAACAGGCAACGAATGTATTATTTACCAAACAGAAATAATGTGGCGGGTTAACCTTCATATTAAAGATCAGGTTCAGGCTTGAACATGTGCAGGTGGTCCTCACAAGGTGCTGTTCCTCAGCAGATTTCTCCACATAGGCCTGTTCCACAGAGGATCAACTGTAGGGCTGTTGAGCCTGTGCTAAGAGTAGCTTTCCATGATTTATAGAAATCATACCTCCTATAAAATAAATAACAGTTAACCAGATCATGTCATTTTAGTGGAGGTTGAGCAGGAAAAAGTCCATGCGATAACTATCAAGCAGAGCATACAAAGTGACCTGCCTGCCATTTGTGAGGTGCTGCTTTGGTGTCTGATTGCCGGCTCATTCTGACTTTCTTCTTATTTTCAGTTTCACTGGCAGGAAGGCTCGAGCGCTGTATGCCTGCAAAGCTGAGCACAACTCTGAGCTGTCCTTCATCGCTGGGACCATCTTTGAGAATGGTGAGTCAGACTCTGGACTTGCCAGCAGAAAGGAAAAAGGAAAAAATGTGGGTTGGTGTATAGAAACTATTTGTTGTCAAAACAAAAATCTAGCCTTGGGAATTTGCTTGGCCTTGGTGCTGAGGCTTTAAAAAAAACTCTCTACATTTATCCAAATAGTCAGCTGTCCAAAGATTATATACGATAGGCTTTTAGCACCATTTTCCCTTGAATAGAACTTCTGGAACTTCTTCTTTTATAATATAAGGTGAATATGATTGAGCACAGGGGGGATGCACAATGGAGCTGCGTGAAAAAAAACAAAAAAACCTTTTTAATTATTGCTTTGGAACTGATTACAGAGACTGAACCCACAGGTCATTTGTTTATATTTATATCAGGCACCTGGCAGTAAAATGTGCTTAGATTTTGGAATCTGGCAAGCACACAAGACTGTTAAAGTAATGCACTGGACTGCACGTTACAGCCAGGAGTGCTCCCTTTCTTTGTTCTGTATACAAACGTCTGCTGTATTTATGAAAATTGCCCAAAGGCATACAGACGATAGTAAAGGAAAATGTTAAAAATATATTTTCTACTTTGAACTACTCTGAATGAACAGTCTTCAAAGCAGCTTTGGTGTGTCAATACGGCAGTAAGATAGCATTAGTCTCCTATCAGTTTTTGATTGAATGCAATTAGGGCTGCAACTAACGACTATTTTGATAGTCGATTAGTCATCGACTAATCGGATTATAAATCATATAATTATGAAATGACACTTATTTAACTATCAGCTTTTACATTCAGCGTAAGATTATTT